>PVKU01010663.1:0-49797 GCA_004027475.1 Anoura caudifer | reverse complement strand
CAGAGGATCCAGAGACACATGAAAAGATGCTCAATATTGCTAGCTATCAGAGAGATGCAAATTAAAACCACAATGAGATACCACTTCACACCAGTCAGAATGGCCATCATAAACAAAGCAACAAACAACAAGTGTTGGAGAGGTTGTGGAGAAAAGGGGACCCTAGTGCACTGTTGGTGGGATTGCAGACTGGTACAACCACTATGGAAAACAGTATGGAATTTTCTAAGAAAACTAAAAATGGATCTGCCTTTTGACCCAGCAATTCCACTGCTAGGATTATATCCTAAGAACCCTGAAACACCAATCCAAAAGAACCCATGCACCCCAATGTTCATAGCAGCACAATTTACAATAGCCAAGTGTTGGAATCAACCTAGGTGCCCATTAGTAAATGAATGGATCAAAAAATTGTGGTACATTTACACAATGGAATTCTATGCAGCAGAAGGAAAGAAGGAGCTCCTACCCTTCGCAACAGCATGAATGGAACTGGAGAGCATTATGCTAAGTGAAACAAGCCAGGTGGTGAAAGACAAATACCATATGATCTCACCTTTAACAGGAACCTAGTCAACAAAACAAACAAACAAGCATAATATAACCAAAGACACTGAAATTGAGAACAGGCTGACAGTCACCAGAGGAGAGGGGAGGGAATTTCAGGGGAAAAGGGGAAGGGTTTACAGGAACAAGTATAAAGGACACATGGACAAAAACTAGGGGGGGTGGAAATGGGGGGAGGTGGGGAAGGCTGGGGGGGTAGGCTGGGATGGGAGTAAAAGACAGAAAACTGTACAAGAACAACAATTTTAAAAAATGTTGTGGTACATTAAAAAAAAAAAAAACTGGTAATGAAGGGACAGCCAATACAGGTTTGTACTCAAGTGGTTTGAACTGAACAAAGGTGAATGGAGGGACTGTGTTTCTATATATCTAAGCTACATGCTTTTTGGTATTTCACCATTTGTAAAACCCATTCATCTTACAGCCCCAGGGGAAGCCCGCTGTATCCCTGAAACACACAAAGCTACAATACAAACATGACCAGCATCAATAGGCTTTACTCCATAAGTGATTGAAAATCAATGTAGCATGAAGTAGAATGCAGAATTCACAAATATCTAAGATAAAACATGAAACTTCAAAGAAATCCTCACCCTTGAGAGACTTTCAAGCTATACTTGCTGAGTTTGAATTTAATCTCCTTTCCTCTTAGGGGTAGTTTGTTAAAACTTTGAGAACCACTGTTCTGTGAAAACTGCCCTCCAGAATAGCACAAGAAAATCAATCTTGTTACTATAAGATAAATTTCACTTCAATAAAAGTTATAGTAACAAGTTGATCACCTACTATTTCACCTAAGTTGGCCACAAATGACTTCCAACTATTTTTTTAAAAATCATATCCACCCTCAGAGGACCATCATGCAATTAATTCTAAATATTACAGCGAAAGAGGTTGCCCACGTTCTGAGCCTTGGGGTGAGTATCAGAATAAGGTGCATACTTCTAATGGTGGCTATTTGGAAGGGGCAATGCTCAAGTGAAACCCTCAGCTTGGCTCTGTTTTTTTAATATGGCTCATGACCAGCAAGTGGAGTCTGGTTTCTTTGCTCTCTGCTTCTCCATTTGGTAATTTGCCTTCTCTCCCCTGCACTCCTCTGAAAACCAAAAGTCAATCATATTACCCCTTGAACAACACATGGATGATGAAATGATAGAGGCCCTGGACTCTAGAATCTGACTGTCTGAACCCCAACTCTAGCTTCTTCAGTCAGTTGCTGTATGACCTTGGGCAATTTCTTACCCTCTCTAAGTCTGTTCCTTCACTTGGAAAATAGTGAAAATAAAAGTATGCATGAGGTCATATTACACAAAGCTCTTATCCCAGACTTGGCAGAGCAGCCATTCAATAAATATTAGTATTACCATGATCAAGGAAAGGCTTCTGATAAATTAATTATCATTAGCAATGAACATCTGCAACAGCAATGATTTCTGACCAAGCAGCCCAATGACTAACAATAGGTTCATAAAACATTACATTTTTCTTCTTTATAATTTCCCTAGGTTTTAAATGCTCTAAAATGAACAAGTATAGCTGCTCATCCTGAACCCCAGCAGTTGGCCACTGACTTTTGGTTTGTCTATTCTACCTTTACAACATGGCTAATTACTCCAAATAAAGATAGGCTCTTAGCTTGTCTTTTGTTGTTTTTGTAAAATTAAACAATAAAATAAAATAAAATAGATATGCCCACCAGACAGCATGTAACTTCCTAAGCTAGAGAGAACAGGGGGAAATGTAAAATGTCTTTCTCCAGCTCAAATGCCCCATTCTCTTCTATCTGCCCACCCTGGCCTCCAACCTCTGGAAAAAAAACTATAAGTGTCTAACTCTGTACTTTCCCTCTGGACAACATGAGCAGAAGAAGAGGGTGAGATGGCCCTGATGTGGAATAATGGGAGAAATCAGGATGAATTAGGGAAGCATAAATTCTGGAGCATGTTTTAGAACCCCATTAGCTTTAGACACATGAGGATTTTAAATCAAGGAGCATTCACACACTTACCCTTGGACTATTTAAGAGATAAGTCATATCCAGAATTAGCATACATATCAGAGGATTGCAGTTAAGTGATGCTAAAGTGGGCTGTTAAGGACTAGAAAGCAGTTATTTTTCTGAAAAGAACTTTGTACCACTCCAAAATCTTGCTCAAGAAGTAAACTGTAAGTCAGATGAATCCCATTCAAGCCCTGGTTTTGGCAGCTAACTGTTGTGTCTCTTTGGGGCAAGTCACCCAACCTCTCCACACCTTTGTTTCCCTACCTTAAAATGTGTTTCACTGTCTCTCCTACCCACCTCACAGGCCTGTTGGGATGATCAAAAGGGACAGTCAGCAAGTGCTTTCTAAACTATGGAGTACTGTCCAAATGCAAGACAGTGTTAATCTCTTCTTAGAGACTTATGTATACTCTATTTTGTTACAAAAAAGGATTGAGGTAGATATCACTAAGACTCTTTATTTTACTTTGAATTTCAAGACAGAAATAAATAAGAATCTTCATTTCTATAGGGACACAAATACCAATTCCATGAGGATACAAATATAATTACCTAATAAATCCTTTGCTCAGACATAGTGGAAAGAGAAATTCCTCCTCAGTCTCATGAGTTTTCAGTTACCAAAACATTTAGATTCATTGAACAAAAGTGCTTTTGAGTGCCTACTATATGCTGTACCTAAGACAATGTCTACAAAGAAACACACGTCACATACACCACCACCTCCACTACCACCCCCACACAGCACATGCAAATTACACCTTTGAAAGTGGGAAGAATATAGATTTTTTGGACTTTGAAGGGTCTTAATGTAAATTGGCTCCCAGCTCTATCTTTTCTTGGAGACTTTGGTTAAGTCTTCTCTGAGCCACCATTTCCTCACATGGAAATTAGAGCAACCATCCTCAAAGCTTCACAGGATAATTGGAGATATTAAATGTTAAGGACCGAACAGGGTACCAATAGATTTTCCACAAATGGCAGCTACTATTATTTTTCATCACTGCATATTTTAGAGTACCTATTCTTAGAGCACTTCACACAAACTCCCTTTTTTTAGGCAACAAACAATAGCATTAACTTTCTTTTTAAAATTAATCTGAGTTCTCTTAGTATTTACAACAGAGATCACAATGATAAATGCTTGCTTCTGTCTCTCTTTTTAAAAAATGCATGGTTCTTACATGTGACATATAATGTAGTATTTTGTGTCACCCTACAAAGAATAAATTTAAGTTGAAGAAGCAGAAACATGGGGAGAGTCCTTGTTTGGGCTTAATTGCTATTCAAGTACAATAAAATCCTATTCTAGAAACTACAGTAATAAAACTAAAAGTCAGTAAAAAAAAATGGCTAATTAAGTGCTGAAACTAGAAATTCTTTCTTTATCACTATTTCATTGAGGTCTAACAATTGGTCAGGCACAAGGGCTTAGATGTGTCATTCTAGTTAATGGCTGATTACAAATTTCCACCATAAACTCATCTTCCTTCCAACATTAAATCTCAAGCACTGGGAGCTAATAAATACAGAAAGCTCTTAGGCCCAGGGCAATCTCTCTCTCTCAGTCCAATCTTCCTCTCACTCCCACCCCCTCTGCCAAAACTATTTGTAAGGGCTCTTGATTTCATTCCCAGAAACCCAGCTCTAGTTAAATTAATCAAGAGAGGACCTACATTGGTTTATCCAGCTGGGGCAGGTTACAGAAAGGGAGGGACAAGAACTATATCCCCAAGGACTAGAAAAGGGATTCACTGCCACCAAGACACATACTCTTTTCCCCTCCATTTCTCTTCTCTGTTTGTCTTTACACAGCCTTATTCTTCATCTCTGTGTCTACATGGGGCAGGAAATGTCAATGCTGACAGCTCCTCATTCACATCTTTCTTGTTAAGGAACCACAATGAATTAATAACAGTGGGAGATCATGATGGACCCTACTTAGGTCATGCACTACCCCACGGGAAACACTGTTACATGGATAGAGCACTGTGGTAGATGAGACATATGACATTTGCCCATCACAACAGACACTGGTGATGTCCCAGTGTGTCACTTGGACCCTTGTTATCTCCATACAACCCAAAGGCATCTCACTGAAAACACATGATACTCACCACTTGAAGGCTTGATCTTGGCCAAGGGAAGATGGGCCAGAAGTTGTAGGAAGTAAAACCCCCTGAAAGCATATCTCAGACAATATCAGACAGGAGATGCAACATAAAAATCTCAGTTATCTCATCACTCAGGTGAACCATAATGTCAACCAGAGCTCACCAAAAGCATTGAGCCCAGTTGCCCCAGGAAGTGGCTTACTCATTACCACACTCTATACTGGCTTAAATTCCCTGGTCTCAGTCCTCCCTGTAAAGCTTAATTTTATGTGTTGATATTGCCTGGACTAAGGGTTAGCCAGATAGCTGGTAAGACATTATTCTGGGTGTGTCTTTGACGATGTTTTTGGAAGTGGCGAACATTTAAATCAGTAGACTGACAGAGATCCAAGATGGTGGAGGAAAAAGTGGAAGCTACACTAACCTGCCAGGACCAATCTGGAATTACAACTAAATTGTAGAGAAATCATCCTGAATAACCAACTGAACACTAGCTAGAGAGAAGCCTTATAGTCATGGACAGACAGAAGAAACCACTTCACTACAACAAGACTGGTAGGGAGTAGGGAGGAGGCATGAGAGGGCTGACTGGGCTCCCACAGGTGACAGCTGAAGATCCAGAGGGTCCTTTCAGTGGCTGGGGAATTCCTCCTGAGAAGTGTAAAATTTAAACCCAAGCTGGGCTGCAGCCTACATACAGCACCAGAGCTGGAAAGGAAACCAGATAACATCCAACTGTGAAAAGCAGCAGGGTTTCTGTCTGCCAGGGAGAGACAGCTGGAGACTCAGAGAGCCTCTTAAAGGGCCAATGCACAATTTTTCATTTGCAGCCACTTACTCTGGGCTCCAGCAGAGGAAAGGCAGAATGGACTAAAGACACTTGAGGAGAGTCTGAGACTGGCGGCTCTAGGGAAGGAACTAAAGGAACAGCTGCCAGGATCCCTCTGCTGAGTCATTCCCCATACTGCAGAAGCCATCATTGTCAGGCAGAGCACTCCTCTCCAAGTGGCATCAACCTGAGGGAAAGCAATAGCCCTGTCTACAGGAATTACTCTGCCTCACCGTGTGGTCCTTAAGCAAGGCTGCTGATTACAGCTTAAAGCAAGGGTGTCAAATTCATTTTCACTGGGGTCCACATCAGCCTCACAGTTGCCTTCAAAGGTCTAAATGTAATTTTAGGATGGTGTAAATGTAACTACTCCTTAACCAAGGACCAGGAGCTTGACACTGCCACCAGGTAGAAACAAGGTGCCAGGGCAGATAAAACAAGGTGGAGGGCCAGATTCAGCCTGAGGGCCTCATGTTTGCCACCTGTGGCTTAAGGCTCTATCACCAATTAGTTTAACAGCTAAGGCAGATACAAAGCAGCAGCCAAAATAGAAAGACAAAGAAACAGACCCCAAATGAAAGAACAAGAGAATTCTCCTGAAGAAGAACTAGATGGAATAGATATAGGCAACTTATCAGACTGAGAGTTTAGAATAATGATAATAAAGATCAACATATCATTATCAACAGCATGAAAAAATACATAGAAACCATAAAAAGGGACCAGTCAGAAATAAAGAATGCAATTATCTGAAATAAATAATACACTGGAAGGAATAAACAGTACGTTAGATGAAGCAGAGGATTAAATTAGTTATTTGGAAGACAAGGCAGAAAAAAAAAACCACCCACTCAGAGAATCAAAAACAAAAAAGAATTTTTAAAAATGAGGAGAGCTTAAGAAGCATTTTGGACAACATGAAGCATAACAGCATCTGCATCTTGGAAATACCTGGAGGTGAAGAGAGCAAGCAAGGGATCAAGAACCTATTTGAAGATATAATGACCAAAAACTTCCTTAACCTGGTGGAGGAAAAAGGCACACAAGTCCAGGAAGCTCAGAGAGTCCCAAGCAAGTTGGACCCAAAGAGGTCTAAACCAAGACACATCATAATTTAAATGACAAGACTTAAAGACAAGGAGAGAATCCTAAAAACTACAAGGGAAAAACAGATAGTTACATACAAGTGAGCACCAGTTAAGACTGTCATCTGATTTCTCAACAGAAACATTTCAGGCAGAAAGGGGTGGCATGAAATATTCAAGATGATAAAAAGCAAGGACCTACAACCAAGGCTACTTTACCCAACAAGGCTATCATTTAAAATCAAAGGAGAAATAAGGAGCCTCCTAGACAATAAAAAGCTAAAGGGGTTTTTTAACAACAAGCCAGTACTGCAACAAATGTTAAAGGGCTTACTTTAAGAAGAAGAAGAAAAAGGGAAAGAAAAAACACAGGGGAAAATAGTCTAATATTAAATGGCACTAAATATGTATCTATCAGAACTTCCGGCCAAGATGGAGGCACAAGAAGATACACTGTGCGTCCTCACTCAACCAAAAGAAGGACAACAGCAAATTTAAAAACAAAAAACAACCAGGACTGACAGGAAATCAGACTCTATGGAAGTCTGACAACCAAGAAGTTAAAGAAAAAATATTCACCCAGGCCAGTAGGAGGGGCAGAGATGGGCAGCTGGATAGAGAGGACTCTCAGCAAGGTGGCAGCTCAAAGACTTAGGCAGTACCACATTTGCTTGCAGATAAACCAGGAGGAACAGCTGGGGAGCAAGAAAGACTGTGCAACTCAGGATTCCAGCGTGGGGAAATAAAGCCTCAAAACCTGTGAGGGTTGAGGCAGCGGGAGAAACTCCCAGCCTCATAGGAGAGTTCATCAGAGAGACTCACAGGGTCCCAGAACATACACAAGCCCATCCACTTGGGAATCAGCACCAGAAGGGCCCAATGTGAATGTGGGTAGTGGGGGAAGAAGTAACTGAAAACTGGCAGAGAGCAGAGCAAGCAGCCCTGTCCCCTCTCTGACCCCTCCCCCACATACAGCATCACGATGCAGCAACCTGGGTTGCCCCACCCTGGTGAGAACCTAAGGCTCTGCCCCTTACTACATAACAGGCATGCTGAGACAAAAAAAAAAAAAAAAAAAAAAAAAAAAAAAAAAAAAAAAAAAAAAAAAAAAAAAAAAAAAAAAAAAAAAAAAGAAAGAACAGATCAAAGCTCCAGAAAAAATACAACTAAGCAATAAAGGGACAGTCAACCTATCTGATGCACAGTTCAAAACACTGGTAATCAGGAAGCTCACAGAATTGGTTGAATGAATATGGTTGCAAATTAGAGGAAAAATGGCTGCTATGAAAAGCAACATAAAGGAAAATGTACAGGGAACCAATGGTGACAGGAAGGAAACAGGGACTCAAATCAAAGGTTTGGGGCAGAAGGAAGAAAAAAAAACATTCAACCAGAACAGAATGAAGAAACAACAATTTAACAAAATGAGGAGAAGCTTAGGAACCTCCAGGACAACTTTAAATGTTCCAACATCCAAATCATAGGGGTGCCAGAAGGAGAGAAGGAAGAACAAGAAATTGAAAACTTATTTGAAAAAATAATGAAAGAGAACTTCCCTAATCTGATGCAAGAAATAGACTTCCAGGAAATCCAGGAAGCTCAGAGAGTCCCAAAGAAGTTGAACCCAAGGAAGCACACACCAAGGCACAACATAATTACATTAGCCAAGATTAAAGATAAGGAAAGAATCTTAAAAGCAGCAAGAGAAAAGGAGAGAGTCACCTACAAAGGAGTTCTCATAAGACTGTCAACTGATTTCTCAAAAGAAATCTTGCAGGCAAGAAGGGGCTGGAAAGAAGTATTTGAAGTCATGAAAGGCAAGAACTCACAGCCAAGATTACTCTATCCAGCAAAACTTTAATTTAGAATGGAAGGGCAGATAAAGTGCTTCCCAGATAAGGTCAAGTTAAAGGCGTTCATCATCACTAGCCCCTACTATGTGAAATGTTGAAGGGACTTATCTAAGAAAAAGAAGATAAAAAATATGAATAGTAAAATGACAACAAACTCATAGCTATTAACAACTGAACCTAAAAACAAAGATAAAAACCAACTAAGCAAACAACTAGAACAGGAACAGAATCACAGAAATGGAGATCACATGGAGGGTTATCAGCGGGAGTGTGGGACAGGGAGAGGGAGGAGGAAATGTACAGAGAATAAGTAGCATAAATGGTAGGTAGAAAATAGACGGGAGGAACTTAAGAATAGGCAATGTAGAAGCCAATGAACTTATATGTGTGAACCATGGATTTGAACTAAAGGGGGAGAATGCAGGTGGGAGGGGGTCTGTACAGGGTGGAGGGGAATAAAAGAGGGGAATGGGATCATTGTAATAGCATAATCAATAAAATATATTCAAAGAAAAGACAGGTGACAGTGAATATTGGGGGAAGTGTTTGTCTTCATTGTAGAGATATGGAGATGGAACAGAGAAATAACAGGTTTTAATCCTTACATTTGCAAATTTAAAATTAAGTAAATGTCAATATGTTTGAGAGCATAGCAAGTCACACATTCTTGTCACATGGGGGAGTATCAAGGCTGCAGATCTTTCCCAAAGCAGGTTAGTCACATATGCTAAAACTTACTATTGTTCTCTTCTCTCAGAAGAAACTGTGGTAGGTGAGGCCTGTTACCTCACTGTTTTATTTGCCTTTCTTCCTAGTGAAGATGAACATTTTGCCTAATGTTTGTTCTCACTTGTCTTCTTTTTTGAATGGTCAGCTTATGTACCACTATGCTGTATGCCTGAAACTAAACAAAATAACATTGAATGCAAACTGTGATTGAAAAAAATTAAAATAATAAAAACATTTTAAAATTTTTAAAAAATGTATCTATCAATAATCACCTTAAATGTAAATGGCTTAAGTGCTGCAACCGAAAGATATAGGGTAGTTGGATGGATAAAAAAATAAGAGCCATACATATATTGCCTCCAAGAGACCCACCTCAGATCAAAAGATATACACAGACTAAAAGTAAAGGAATGGAAAAGATATTTTATGCAAATGGAAGGAAAAAAAGGTGGTGTAGCAATACTTATATCCACCAAAATAGACTTTAAAACCAAGGCTATAGTAAGAGACACAGAAGGACACTACATAATGATAAAGGGAGGAATCTGACAAGAGGACATAACCCTAGCAAACATTTATATGTGCAACATAGACCACCTAAATATGTGAAGCAAATCTTGATGGACATAAAGGGAGAGATCTACAGAAATATAGTCATAGTCAGGGATTTTAACACTCCTTTGACTTCAATAGATAGATCTTCCAGCCAGAAAATCAACAATGAGACAGTGGCCTTAAATGACACACTAGATCAAATTAATATAATTGATATCTTCAGAGCATTTCATCCCAAAGCAGGATACTATACATAATTTTGAAGTGCACATGGAATGTTTTCTAGAATAGACCACATGTTAGGACACAAAAAAAGACTCAATAAATTTTAGAAGTCTAAAATCATTATCAAGCATTTTCTCTGACCACAAAGCTATGAAACTAGATATCAATCACAAGAAGAGCACTGAAAAACACAAAAAAAACATGGAAGCTAAATAACATGTTATTAAATAATGAATGGGTCAACAATGAGATCAAGGAAGAAATAAAAAGATAACTTGAAACAAACAAAAATAAAGACACCACAACCCAATATCTGTGGGACACTGGGAAAGCAATCCTAAGAGGGAAATTCATAGCAATACAGGTCTATCTCAAAAAAAAAAAAAAGAAGAAAGAAAAGAAAGAAAGAAAAAGCTCAAATAAAGAATATAACTTCACATTTAAAGGAACTTGAAAAAGAATAACAAGCAAATCCCAAAGTGAGTAGAAAGAAATAAATAATACAGATCAGAGCAGAAACAGATGAAATAGAATTTTAAAAGTACAAAAAAAAAATCAATGAATTCAAGAGCTGGTTCTTTGAAAAGATAAACAAGATTTACAAACCTTTAATCAATTCATCAAGAAAAAAGAGAAAGAACCCAATAAATAAAATCAGAAATGAAAGAGGAGAATAACAATTGACACCAAAGAAATACAAAGGATCATAAGAAAATATTATGAACAACTACATGCCAACACACTGGATAACATAGATGAAATGGATAAATTCCTACAAACATACAATCTTCCAAAACTAAATCAGAAAGAATCAGAGAATGTGAATACACAGATTACACCTAGTGAAACTGAAGCAGTAATCAAAACCTCCCAACAAACAAAAGCCCTGGACCAGATAGCTTCATATATGAATTTTACCAAACATTCTGAGAAAAACTAACATCTCTCCTCAAATTATTTCATAAAATTCAAGAGGAGGGAATGCTCCCAAACTCATTTTGAGGCCAGCATTATCCTAATTCCAAAACCAGATAAAGACACTACAAAGAAAGGAAGTTACAGGCCAATAACCCAGATGAACATAGATGCTAAAATCCTCAACAAAATATTAGCAAACCAAAGACATCAATGCATCAAAAAGATCATACCCCATAATCAAGTGGGATTTATTCTAGAAGCACAAAGTTGGCACATTCTCAAATCAATAAATGTTATTCACCACATAAACAAAATGAAGGATAAAAACTACATAATCATGAGCAACAAGTATAAAAGACACATGGACAAAAGCTGGGGGCGTGGAAATGGGAGGGAGCTGGAGAGGGCTGGGGCGGTGAGCTGGGATGGGAGTAGAAGACAGAAAACTGTACAAGAACAACAATTAAAATAAAATTTAAAAAACTACTTAATCATATCAATAGAAGCAAAAAAAAAAGCATTTGATAAAATCCAGCACCCATTTACCATAAAAACACTCAGCATAGTGGGATTAGAGGGACCTTACCTAAACAGAATAAAGGCCATATACAACAAACCCGTCGCCAGCATCATACTCAATGGGCAAAAACTACCAGGGTTCCCCTTAAGATTAGAAACAAGACAGGGATGTCTACTTTCACCTGTTTTACACAACATAGTGCTGGAAGTCCTAGCCACAGCAATTATACAAGAAGATCTCACCTTAAGTGGAACCTAATCAACAAAACAAACAAGCAAGCAAAATATAACCAGAGATATTGAAATTAAGAACAATCTGACAGTAACCAGAGGGAGGTGGGAAGGGATAATGGAGAGAAAAGGGGGAAGGGTTTTCAGGAACAACTATAAAGGACACATGGACAAAACCAAAGGGGGTGGAATCAGGGAAGA
This sequence comes from Anoura caudifer, assembly GCA_004027475.1. NCBI lineage: Eukaryota > Metazoa > Chordata > Mammalia > Chiroptera > Phyllostomidae > Anoura > Anoura caudifer. The sequence goes on along the minus strand of PVKU01010663.1, from coordinate 37,969 downwards.
AAGGTGGGAATGTTTGGGGTAGGGGGCATTGGTGGGGGGTAAATGCAGACCACTGTACTTGAACAATAAAATAATTTTTTAAAAATTCAAAAAAAGGAAGAAATAAAAAGAATTCAAATTGGAAAGTAAGAAGTAAGACTGTCACTAGTTGCAGGCGACATGATTCTGTACACAGAAAACCCCAAAGGTTCCATCAAGAAACTACTAGAACTGATAAATGAATTCAGCAAAGTAGCAGAATACAAATTAGTATCCAGAAATCAGTTACATTTTTATATGCCAATAATGAACTAAAAGAAAGGGAAATTAAGTAAACAATCCCATTCACAATTACTTCAGAAAGAATAAAATACCTGGTATTAAACCTAACCAAGGACGTAAAAGATGTGTACTTAGAAAATCATAAAATACCGAAGAACAAAACTGAAGAAGATACAAATAAGTGGGTGCACATACTGTGTTCATGGATAGGAAGAATTAACATCATTGAAATGTCCATACTACACAAAGCAATCTATAGATTCAATGCAATTCTTATCAAGTTTCCAATGACATATTTCACAGAACTAGAACAAACATTTCAAAAACTTATATGGAGCCACAAAAGGTCCCACATAGCAACAGTGATCCTGAGAAAGAAAAACAAAGTTGTAAGAATCACTCTACCTCATATCAAACTGTATTATAAGGCCACAGTAATCAAAGTAGTCTGGTACTGGCATAAAAACAGGCACATAAATCAATGAAACAGAATAGAAAACCCAGAAATAAGCCCACACTTTCATGGCCAATTAGTATTTGACAAAGGAAGCAAGCACATACAACAGGTTAAAGATAGTTTATTGAATAAATGGTGCTGGGAAAAATGGATAGATAGAAAGCAGGCATATGAAACTACACCACATATGAGAATAAATTTAAAATGGATCAAAGACAAATGTTAGACCTGAAACCATAAAAATCATAGAAGAAAACACAGGCAGCAAAATCTTGGACATTGCTCATAGCCGTATTTTATCAGATATATTTCCCCAAGCAAGGGAAACAAAAGAAAAAATAAACAAATGGGAATACATCAAAATAAAAAGTTTTTGCACAGTAAAGCAAATCATCAACAAAATAAAAAAGACAACCCATACAATGGGAGAACATATTTGCCAATACATCTGATAAGGGGTTGATACCCAAAATTTATAAAGAACTTACAAAATTCAACACTTAAAAAACAAACAACCCAATTAAAAGATGGGCAAAGGACCTGAATAGACACTTCTCCAAGGACATATAGATGGCCAATAAGCATATGAAAAGAAACATCACTAATCATGAGAGAAATGCAATTTAAAACCACAATAAGATACTACCTCACACCTGTCAGAATAGCCATCATGAATAAATCGACAAACAAGTGCTGGTGAGGATGTGGAGAAAGGGAAACCCTGTCGCACTGTTGGCGGGAATGCAGACTGGTGGAGCCACCGTGGAAAGCAGTATTGAAATACCTCAAAAAATTGAATGTGGAGGCTCTGGTCAAGATGGCAACATAAGCAGACATGGCTCACCTCTTCACACAACCACATCAAATATGGAACAACCATCACTCAGGAACATCAGAAATTGAGTTGAAAGGAAGTCCAACAACTACAAAATTGAGTTGAATGGAAGTTTGACAACTATGGAATTGAAGAAACCACATCCATCCAGACTGGTACAAGCAGTGTTGAGGCAGAACAGGCTGGCCCCACAACACCCACATGGATAAAAATTCAGGAGGGATATCTTGGGAACAAGGAGACCCAGATCCACACCAGGACCCTAGCCCAGTATTCCAGTGCCAGGAAGATAAGTCCCCACAACTTCTGGCTGAGAAAACCAGGAGGGATTGACTCAGTGGAGGAGGTTGCTGGAGCCCTAGCAGTTCCTCTTAAAGAACCCACACACAGACTCATGTATTCAGACTCACTCCCTCTGAGCTCCAGCAGCAGGGTGGCAGCTGAAAGGGCACCAGTGTTGTACAGGAAGAAACTAAAATGTCTGGCATCGGGGTGAGCAGAAGCCATTGTCCCTTTGCTAAGCCCTCCCTCCACAGAGCCAGTAGGCTGGTGTGATAGCTGAGACTCCATCAAGCTAACACTGTGTGACCCACCTTGGGGATCCACAGAGGCTCTATCCCACCCAACTTATGGGCCAACCCAAGCTGCTTTTCCATGTGAATGCTGCTCTTGGCTCCTAAATCCTATCAAACAAGCAGCTGCTGGCTTCAGTGAGCCCTAGTGGCAGCCAGATTAGAGTCCCTGGCTTCACCTGGGATTCTCCAAGCCCAGCATAAGTAGCAGCCACCTCAGATTGCTTTACAGCTCAGGCAGGGTGGCTCTGGGCAAAATACAGGTGGGGGCTGACCTTGGTCTGCACCCACCCAGGAAATCCCAGGGCCAACCCGCCCAGTGGACAGCTACAGACCACGTAGGAACATCACCACCCTGCCCCTGCATAGCTGATCCTGCACAGGAGCAGAGGGTGGTGGTAAGTGGTCACAGCCAGTCCTTGCAGCTGACTGGCCTGGGTAAATCCCTCCCATTGATCTTCCAACAGCAACCAAGACTCAACTACAAGAGGAGGGTGTACTTAGCCCACACAAAGGATGAACTTCCAGTAACCAGCTTGGGTGATAGGGGAGGCTGTGCCACTGGACCCTACAGGACACCTACTACATTAGGCCATGCTACCAAGACATGGAGTCACAGCTCTACCTAATACATAGAAACAAACCCAGGGAGGCTGGTAAAATGAGGAGACAAAGAAACATGGCCCAAATGAAAGAACAGCTCAAAACTCCAGAAAAAAGGGCTAAACAAAATGGAGATAAGCAATTCTGCAGATGCAGAATTCAAAACACTGGTTATAAGGATAATCAAGAAACTTAGTGAGGACCTCAGCTGAAACATATGATACACTAATTGACATAAAGAACAATTTGCAGGGAAATAACAGAAGAATGGATGAAGCTGAGAATCAAATCAATGATTTGGAACATAAGGAACCAAAAAACAACCACAAAGAAGAAAAAAAAGAATCCAAGAAAATGAGGATAGTATAATTCTAGGACAATTTTAAGAGGTCCAACATTCTCCTCATATCAGAAGGTGAAGAGAAAGAGCAAGAAATTGGAAATCTATCTGGGAAAAAAAAAAAAAACCAGTGAAAGAAAACTTTCCCTAATTTGGTGAAGGAAATAGATGTACAAGTCCAGGAAGCACAGAGAGTCGCAATTATGATGGATGTGAAGAGGCCCACTCCAAGACACAACATTATTAAAAGGCCAAAGGTTACAGATAAAGAGAGACTCTTAAAAGCAAGAGAAAAGAAGTTAGTTACCAGAGGGTTAACAGATGGAGGGTGGAGGGAGAATGGGTGAAGAAGTAAGGGGATAAGAAGTAGAAATAGGTAGTTGCAGAATAACCAAGGGGATGTAAAGTACAGTATAGGAAATAGAGTAGCCAAAGAACTTATATGCATGACCCATAGACATGAACAATGGTGGGAGGATTATCCTAGGGACTAGGGTGTGCTGAATAAGGGTGTCAAAGGGTGAAAAATCAGGACAACTGTAATAGCATAATTAATAAAATATAATTTTTTAAAAAAATTTAAAATGGATCTGCCTTTTGACCCAGTGATCCCACTTCTGGAAATAGATCTGAAGGAACTCAAAATGGTAATTTGAAAGAACATAAGCACCCCTATGTTCATTGCAGTGTTATTCCAAGATATGGAAGCAGCCCAACTGTCCATCAGTAGATGAGTGGATAAAACAACTATGAAATATTTACACAATGGAATATTACATGACCATAAAAAAGAAGAAAAATTTAACTTTTGCAACAGTATGGATGGACCTGGAAAACATTATGCTAAATGAAATATGCCATTCAGAGAAAGACAAACACCATATGATTTCACTCATATGTGGAATCTAATGAACAAGCTGAACTAACAAGGAAAATGGGGACAGGCTCATAGATGCAGATGACAACTAGTAGGAGGTAAGGTGAGGGGGTGGAGGGATTGAGCAGAAAAAGAGAAGGTACTTATGGACTTTGACAACAGTGTGGTTATTGCTGTGGTGAAAAGGGGACTAACTGGTAATGGAAAAATACAATAAAGTTTAAATCTAAGTCAATCAGTAGACAGAGTGAAGTAGATTACCTAACCTTATGTAAGGTGGGCCTCAGCCAACTAGTTGAACACTAGTATAGAGCAAAAAGGGTGACCATCACCCAAATAAGAGAGGATTCTTCCAATGTGACTGCCTTTGAGCAGGGACACCAGTTTGGGGGGTTTTTTCCCTGCATTTGGACTAGAACTGAGACACTGGCTCTTGCTGGGTCTTGAGCCTGCTGGCCTTCGGACTAAAACTACACCCTTAGCTCTCCTAGGTCTCCAGCTTGCTGACTCACCCTACAGATCTCAGGACTTGTCGGCCTCCATAATGGTGTCAGCCTTATACCAATTCTTTATAATAAGTAAGGAAATGTTTGTTTACTTCTTATATTTATTTATTATAAAATAGGATATATATATATGTACATACACACACACACACAAGGTAGGCAAAAGTAGGTTTATAGTTCGGAGTATGTGAAAGAGCTTATTCTTGTAACATTATTAATTATTGTATTATTTTCCATGGAACAACTCTAAACCTACTTCTGCTGATACCAGCCTCCTTATTTTCCATCACAGGCATTTTGCCTAATAGAAATCATGTGTTTAATCCCATATTGGAGTTTGGTTCGCAGAGGAACTAGACTGACACTGTCTTGTAACTTCTGCTTTTGACACAGCTCACACTCACTTATATCCTCTAAATTCAGGTCTAATTCCATCCCAGCTCCAAACCTTGGATCCTCCCCTCCATGGGGATTCCCCACTGCATACCAGGAAACCACTGCAACCTAAAGAACTCAACCCTAGAGGGCTCTGCAGCGTGATGAACTTAGCCCCTTGCTGACTGAATGAGGACCATGCACTTGGCCCTGGAACAACTCTAGTGCCTACAGATAAAGAACTTTTTTCCTAAAAAAGAAGGTCTGAATTTTCCTACCAACACTCCTTGAGAACAAAGGAGGCTTCATGATAGCCTGTTTCTGTTTACTTTCCAAATCCCTCTCCCCAGCATCCTACCTCTTGTGCGGACACTGGGGAATGCATTTTTGGAGAAACTCATGCAAACTCTGCAGGTGAACCTTTCATCTCCCATCTTGGCAGTATCTGGCTGTGCCCCTGAGGCAAAGAAGGGGCATAAGGTACAACCTGATCAGGAATCAACTGGTTAATGTATGGTGATCAGAAATCAACAAATTGTAGCTGGGTATGGAAAAGAAAGTAGTGAACTTGTAGTCAGAAGGCCTAAACTAGGTTTAAGTCCTTGATTCGTGGCCATTTGCTGCGTGATCTTAGGCAGGTTACTAACCCTTCTGCACAACCACCCACATCTCTAAAATGGAGCCAGGGATATGCTCCTTGCAGAATGGTGTGATATCCAAATTGAACTCAGAAAAAACACTTAGTATTTGAAGTGCTCAGATTGTCCCTTCCATTTTCTTTTTTTAATTTTTTTCTTTTTTAAAATTATTTTTCAAATACAGTTGTCTCCATTTCCCGCCCACCATTCCCCTCTGCCCCGCCAATCCTCACCTCCCACCCTTGAACATACCCTGTTTGGCTTTGTCCACGTGTCCTTTATAATTGTTCCTTGATGGCCCTTCCCTTATTTCACCCATTATCCCTCTCCTCCATCTCCTCTGGTTACTGTCAGTTTGTCCTTTATTTCAATGTCTCTGGTTATATTTTGCTTGCTTTTTTGTTTTGTTGATTAGGATCCACTTATAGGTGAGATCATGTGGTACTTTTCTTTTACCGCCTGGCTTATTTCATTTAGCATGAGGCTCTCCAGTTCCATCCATGCTGTCACAATGGGTAGGAGCTCCTTCTTTCTTTCTGCTGCAAAGTATTTCATTGTGTAAATATACCACTTTTTTAATCCACTCATTTACTGGTGGGCACTTAGGTTGCTTCTAGCACTTGGCTATTGCAATTGTGCTGCTATGAACATTGGGGTGCATGGGTTCTTTTGAATTGGTGTTTCAGGGTCCTTAGGGTACAATCCCAGCAGTGGATCTGCCAGGTCAAAAGGCAGTTCCATTTTTAGTTTTCTGAGGAAATTCCATACTGTTTTCTTCAGTGGCTGCACCAGTCTGCATTCCCACCAACAGTGCCCTAGGGTTCCCTCTATTCCACATCCTCTCCAGCACTTGTTGTTTGTTGATTTGTTCATGATGGCCATACTCACCAGTGTGAGGTAGTATCTCATTGTGGTTTTAATTTTCACCTCTCCAATGGCTAGTGGTGCTGAGCATTTTTTCATATGTCTCTGGATCCTCTGCATGTCCTCCTTGGAGAATTGTCTGCTCAAGTCCTTTGCCCACTTTTCAATTGGTTTGTTTGTCTTCTTGGAGTGGAGTCATGTGAGTTCTTTATATATTTTGGAGATCAAACCCTTGTCCAAGGTATCATTTCTAAAAAAAATTTTAAAGATTTTATTTATTTATTTATTGCTAGAGAGAGGGGAAGGGAAAGAGAAAGAGAGTGAAAGAAACATCAGTGTGTGGTTGCTTTTTATGTGCCCCCCACAGGAGACCTGGCCCACAAACCAGGTGTGTGCCCTGACTGGGAATCAAACTAGAGACTCTTTGGTTCTCAGGCTGGCACTCGACCCACTGAGCCACACCAGCCAGGGCTGACCCTTCCATTTTCAACCAAATGATTTGTTCAGCACATCAGAAAAATTTATTCTTAGAGTGATGTCAACAACATGGCTGAATATATGAGTGTATCAAGTCATCATATTGTATACATCGTGTTGTATACATTCCTCCGTAGAAACGATTTGGATGATTCCGAAGGTCACAGTTACAGGCAAATGGTGATTGGCAGCTTTATCACAACAACACGTCCACTCATGCATCACGTCTCATGCAGGGGTTTTTGGTGAAACATCAAATCACCCAGGTGACTCAGCACTGCTACAGCCCAGATTTGGCGCCCTGTGACTTCTGGCTTTTCCAAAACTAAAATCACTTTTGAAAGGGTAGAGATTTAAGACCCTTGATGAGATTCAGGAAAATACAACGGGGCAGCTGATGGTGATTGGGAGAACTGTGTGAGGTCCCAAGGTGCCTACTTTGAAGGGGACTGAGGCATCATTGTCCCGTGTACAAAGTTTCTTGTATCTTGTATCTTCTTCAATAAATGTCTCTATTTTTCATATTACATGGCTGGATACCTTATGGACAGACCTCGTATCAACAACTAAAAATCATTAAATTGTACACTCACAATGGATGTACTTTAGTGTGTACATTATACCTAAAAGAAACTGTCAGAAGGGATGGGGGAGAAGGGTTTTCAGAAACTACTATGAAGGACACATGGACAAAACCAAGGGGGAGGGTGGAAGCAAGGGAAGGAGGTGGATCTGGAGGGGTGGGGAGGAGGAGTGGGGATAAAATACAGACAACTGTAATTGAACAATAAAATAATTTTTAAAAAAATTAAAATAGGCCCTGGCTGGTGTAGCTCACTGGATTGAGCGCAGGCCTGCGAACCAAAGGATTGTGGTTCGATTCCCAGTCAGGGCACATGCCTGGGTTGCAGTACAGTTCCCAGAAGGGGACGCATGAGAGGCAACCATACATTGACATTTCTCTCCCTTGCTCCTTCCCTTCCCCTCTAAAGATAAATAAATTTTTTTAATCTTTTAAAAAATTAAAATAAATTAAAAAAAGAAACTGTCAGAAAAACAAATAGAAAGACTAATAATGACCTTCTCTTAACCAGTCCTTACCAGGGCCTTCCAGAGCTATGTGATTTGGCCACTGCCTAAGTCTCCTAATATCATTGCTTACTGCCCTTTCCCACTCACTCTCCTCTGGCCACGTTGCCCTCTGTCAGTCCCAAGCTTCTTCCTGTCTCAGGGCCTTTGCACTTGCTCTACCCTCTGCCTGGACATCTTTCTCCAGGTCACCACCCAGCTATTTGCTTCCCATCAGGTCTCAGCTCAGGTCTAGATGCCTTGATGTCACTCCCACTCTGCCACAGTGCTGCCAGTGTTGGTTTATTCAGAGCACCTCCTACTCTTGAAGGTCTTTATATATTAACTTATTTATTGTTTGCCTTCCCAACTCTTGTGTGAGCTCTATGAGTGCAGGGATTGTGTCTGTTTTGTCACTCCTGTGTCATCCACACTAGAATTGAACCTAGCACATAGTGAGAGCTTAGTAGATATTTGCTAAATGAATATAAAGAAAAAACATGAATTTAATGTACTCATAGCCAATATCTCTTAAGCTCAGTTTCCTCATCTGTAATGTGAATATACTATCACCTGCCTCGTAAGGGGTAATGTGAAAATTAAATCGGCTCTTAATAGACTCCATAAATGTTAGCCATCTTTTCTCCCAAACTATTCCCCTTCTTTCCTTCTTCTTATGACTAAAAAATCACAACCAAACCAATTATCTTTTACATTGACATCAACAGTAAAAACTTCAACATAATTATCCCATTGCCGATTAATATTGCTGATAAAATTTGCTCCTGTGGGTCCTGCTCATGCTCCCCAGGACAGTAGAGACATCATGACTGGAAATAATGAGCAAGGCAGGTCCACCCCAACCTCAAACCCCAAGGCATGAACCTGACAAAGCCTTATAAGCCTCTGATTTCAACTGCTGCTGTACATACCTGATTTAATAAAATGAACTTTTCCTGCATTGAGAGCAATCCCCTTTCACATGCAACAGAAGTTGAAGTTACAAAGGAGAATAGCTTGCCTGTTGAATACCTGCTACTTTCAAATCACAAGACCAGACACTCAGAAATAAGGCTGAACACCAGACCTCTGAGCCAACCTCTCTCATTATACAGAGAGGAAAACTGAGGCCCAGAAAGGGTGAGGAGGTGAGAACAGGCACACAGCCAGTTTGCACCAGAGCCAGGAATAGACACCAGCTCTTATGATTCATTATGTATGTTTCTTCCTGATACTCTAGGCTAACTGCAGACATAGCCATTACTTTTGCTCAATCAGCATCCATTCTCTTTTGCTGACAACAGAATTTGTTTTCTTTGGGACAGTAATCCTGCCTTCATTGTTCATCCCTGTAGTTTGGGTAGGACTGACACCATCCCCTGGCACTAAAGGTGAGCACATGACCCATCTTCTACTTCGATAATCACAATAATTGGTTCGGAGGTGGGCACTTTCCCCTCATGGTTCAATGAGAGTGAGCCCTAGAGGTTCCGTCAAGACTCTTAGCAGTGATAAGTTCTTTTTAACCTAAGGTTATTAAGCTGGTAAAAGGTAAGTCAGGAGCTACTGATGACACAGGAAATAGCTTGAGAATGAAGCCAACATGGATGAAAACAGAATTAAGAACTAGAGATCAGAGAGATTCTAAAGTACATCATTTAAGCAGCTTGATCTACCCATACCTGAAGTTCAGATCTATTTGTGGGCTTTAAAGTTGCATGGAACAATAGCTGGATATAACTGAGTTTGGCTAATGTACCACCTCACCTTTCATCCAATTTCATGCAATATAAAAGATATTATCTACTAACATTTACAAACAGCATTGAAATAAAAGTCCTGCTATATTTAAAATGGATTTTTCCCATTCTTTTACTATGGGACCTAGGGCAATTTCTTATACATTCTGGGCTTCAGCTTTTTTGTCTCTCAAATGGAGCATATACAAAATATCCTACTTGCCTTGAGAGAGAATCAGATTGCATTATCCAGGAAAAGTACAAAACATTATTTTCCAAGAAAGTCTAGTAAGTCCAGGAGCACATGAACATGGGCTCTAGATTCTGGCTGATAAATTCAGGACTATTCCAACACCATCACTCTGGCCCTCAGTCTCTTCATCTGCAAGAGGCAGACCCCAATAAACACTATGGCATTTGATAGTTGCAGAAAGTGACAGATATATAAAGTGCTTAGTACAATATCTAGCACAGCATAAACACTCAAAATATGCTGTATGATTGTTGTTGGTACTATTTATATTGTTGATACTATAATAAATGTTGCTAATATTATAACAAATGTTGTTAATGTTATTATTGTTGAACTTTGTATTCTATTCCGATCACAGCTTCCTCTAGCCAATGGGAAATTCCATGCTACAATCCACTAGCCCCCTTGGCAGGACCAGCTAGATGATGTGTCAAGGAAATTACCTCTTCCCTAACCAGGACAACTTCAAGGAAAAAAAATAAATAAAACACAAGTAGCCCCGCTTCAACTGACATTCAGGAAAGTTTCCCTGTTACTATAACCCTTCTGCACATCAAATGGAATTACACTAATTGCCCCCTAAGAATACAGTGTTGAAACATTTAGCTTACCCAGAACTAACGGTCTGTCAAAATGATATTTTGCAGCTAAGAAACTAGCTTAATTGAACAGCTAATTTAACTGAAACCTTTTTTCTCTTCTTATTTCATGCTTTCTTCCCTTGTTTTTGTCAAATTGTGAACGCTGGGCACTGTTTTAAAAAATAATTTATCTTGTTTTTATCCTATCATAAAAGTAATATATGTTCATTATAGGAGCTGAAAAACTTCAAAAATGCAAAGGCAAAAAATAAAAACAATTCCCTCTAGACTCACTGCTCAAAGAAACCCAATCAAAATTTTAGCAAATTTCCTTCCCAATTGTTTTCTATAATAGACTTTTCTACATAGTTAAGAAAAACATATATTCTATTTTGTAGCATGAACTTTTCACTTTATATTTAAAATTGAATGTTTCTACTTGCCATTCCAAGATCTTCAGAACATTTTTAGAAACAGCATAATACTTCCAACTACAGTCTGCTTAACCTCCCACCTAATGTTAGACCTTCTGGTTGTTTATGAATAAATTTCTGCTTGCGTTTCAGATAGATGTTCCATAGGAAAGATTCTCTTTATTAGGAGACAATTCTCCACACATCTCTCACATTTCTGTGCATCTTGTCAGCTTTTATTCCTGACTACCTTTGCAAAGTGCCTATATGAGCTAAGAACACTGGAAGACAGAGATACAGAAGGCAGATTCATTTGCTAACCAGGATTGTAAAGATAATGCCTCTCTCCAGGCAAACGTTGGGCAATCCCTTTATGTAAAGACCAGGATTCCTCAGCTATGATGTAAAACCCACTGTACACAGCATCCACCTGGGTCCACCTCTATGTCATTCCATGTCACCCTTGAAGGACTTGGGGGTCCAAGGGAACTGGCACAAGCATGAAGCACATGCTTCCTGCTGAGTGACAAATCATAAAGTCCTTTGTCTCTACCCCAGGAGTCTCATGTCTCCTACCTGCATCCAGGAAACTGTGGCAGATAACTTGCTGACTTGCATGTAGGGTAATATTCCAGACCCTACATAGTTCTTGACACTCTAGAAGTGAACTTGATGGGTAAAAGGGCATGAACAATCATTAAGACTCTAAACACCTATTTCCAATTAGTGCTTCAAACTTAAGTGTAAAACATTGCCTGAAATTTGTCTCATCTTCAGGAAGGAATATATTTGCTTAACTTGAGTTTCAGGTGGTCTTTCTTCTGGGGCCTGCACCTGCCTAAGCCACCATTCCTACCAAATGTCCTATAAGAAGTTACATTCCTCATTACCCAAGTCCCTCAGCTGTGATGACTTTCTTCTCTGGATTATTATTTGGTATAATAGAAATTGGGCATGGGGGTCAAAATGAATGGGAAAAAGGGGAATTCATTTAATTTCTACCAAGTGCCAAGGGGTCACGGTACAGAGAGCATTTAGATGACACAGTGTTCCCAGCAGCCTTGCACTGTTCCAGAATAGTCAGTGAGGTTCTGTTGCTCAGCGTCTGGAGTCATAACTCTGGAGATGGGAGTTTGGTGAAAAGGAAAGAGGTTGTTTATTTCTCTGTTAAAGGAATTGCCCTGGCTGGATGGGGGGTCCCATTGGGATTCTCTTGGTGGAGATATTGGGCCCTTTCATTTGCCTTGTTTATAGCAAGCTGTCTCTCATCTGCAAGTTAACAAGATGTTAAGGAGAACCTGTACACTGGCCCAGTTTGGATGATGAATGGCAAAAATGGAGGCAATAAGAGCTGCCATTCTCTGAGGATCCTCCTTATATGAGGGGTTGGAATTCTTCCAGTTCAGTAAGTCTGTGGTGGAGAATGCAGTATGAGCCCAATAGCAGCCATTTGGCTGGTCTTCCTGACTTACTTCACCTATAAGATATTGCCTCAAAGGAAACTGACTTGCTCCAGATAGGAGGCTCCCTGGCCAAACTGGGCACCCTGACAGGTCTTCAAGGAAAAGATCTGTCCCATGTCATACTGGGGTAGAGCCGTTGGCTCAGTGGGCACCACTCCAGGAGAAGCTAGCAGTGAGGTCTTCATGTCACTAATCCTGCATCCCCTGGGTTCAGAACATTAACAAAACTTACTTCCTCATTCTTCTTTTCTTCCTGTGTCCTATTGCCAGGGACATGTTTTGAGGCCATTTCCCTTCTCTGCACTATCAAGTGGTCCTCTGTCCCTGGCAAAACTCTATTGTGCAATGACAGAAATGCATTGACACAACAGATTCCATCCCATCTGCCTAACCATTGGCAATACTGTTTCAGTTGCATGATGGTACAGTTACTTAGGGAACCATGCAAGGACCACCTTTCCCCACAATTCAAAACATACGTAGGCCACACAGTATTACAATAATAAATCAATGCCTCCTTGGACATTGGATAATAGCAGTACATGCTCCAGTGTGCCAAAATCCTACCCAGTGGGCTCCCTCCAGGAACCAATGCAGAACAGCCTCTATTGGCCCAGACATACAGGCCTAAAGTGATGACTGAAAGAATACGGGCAAACTCTGAACATATAAGCAAAACGTTAACCCACAACTCCATTGTTCCAAATGAGTGCTCACAAGCAAGCTTTCTACCAACCAATCTCACAAACAGTGGCTCCCAAACAATGTCCTCCCCAAAGCTTGGCCAGTCCCCACCCAGACTCTGGTTCACAGTCCCTTCCCAGACAGGTTTCCTTTCCACCTGCCAGGCATGTTTAGGTGGCCAACACCATGAACAGGTATGTGGAGAAATTCTAAGAGACTAGGGAACTCTCCAGTGTCACTCTCCCACTCCTGAGGTGGGTGAGGTTGACCTACCACAAACAATTTACCATCTTGCTGCAGTTGCCATTATAACTGGACTGGATGGTTGAGTAGGTGAGGTAGGGGGTGGTCTATTGGCTTCATTTTGAAACTGGTTTTCTTTTCTGCCTTAATGGTTTAGACAGAAAAGAATACAACAAGCTTGCTTGCTAGCCTGTCCAGCAATGCCATCCTTTCGACATTGCACGTGCCACTTTCCAGGGACAACCAATGGACCTGGACTTTGCAAGATTCTTCTCACTCACATTAAGACTCCTCTCCACTCCCAAACTCCTTTTGTTAGGGAACTCTGGACCAGGAAACAGATAGTACTATACTCTTGGCCAGCAGGAAGTAGCTACAGAAGGATGAGACCTTTGTCTCTTTGCCCTTGTAAGATTACAAGTGTCCAGAGTGTTAAAAAGGGGGAGTTGTAATAGGGGACCACACCCTCAGAAATGGGGGAGGGGTTAAGCTGCACACATGTGCATAGCCTATGTGTTGGGCCACTCAAGGTATTCTGGGGGAAATCATTTAAAAGAAGTATACAGAAACACAGCTTCTTCTTTGTAATCTCCCCTCCTTCCCAGACACTGGGGGCTGGAGGTCCTGAGCCCCAAATATTAGGGCTGATAAGAAGGGAGAGGAGGAGGCTTGGGCCTGTCAGTGGCAGGCCCCACACCCTTCCCCCATGCAGACCTGTCAACAGTCGCTAGCGCAGGCCTGTAGATAGCAGGCCCCCTGCCGCAGCCCTCCCCATGTGAGCCCATCAGCGGAGCATGGGCCTGGCAGACTAAAATATTACTTTCAGGGAATTTTCAGTTATTGAATCTATGTAGAAGTTGTAATGACAAATACCTAAATAATCCTTTTTTTGTACATGATTGTTAAATAAAAGATTCCTTTCTTTTCCAGAGAATTCTATCTTTGGATTTTTGCTTGGTAGGCAGTGAGCAGTACGACCGACCCTATTGGTTGGGTTCAGTAATAATAGGGGGCACCCATTATTTTTATTTGCCAAGCAGCCTCTGTTCTAAGAAGATGTAATAGGACCTGCACTTTAGCCCCTGACTAGGTCACATGCATGACCATTTGACCTAAGCCAAGCCAATCAGAATCCTTGCCTGGGATTTTCCCCTTTGTAACCACATGAGAAGGTCTCTTCCACTCCAAAGCAAGGAAAAGCCATGTTGTTGAAGCCATGGTTCTAGGCAAGTAGGGAAAAACAAAACCACCACAGTAAAAACAGATATAAGAGAGATGGGGAATGGTTCACTGCACGATTCCAGTTGCTCCTCCTCCTCAATTGCACTCCTACCTGTCCTGGACTTAGTTATTGGAGTCAATAAATTCCCCTCTTAGTGCCTAAATTACTTCCAATTGAGCTTCTGGCCTTTACAACCAAAATAATCCTATTAATAGTAACTAGCATTCTGTAAGTGTTTAATGAGTTATGGCCACTAATGCACCCAACCCTCTCTATAATGTGGGAGGTAAGGTACTTTTTTAACCCCTAATTTCCAAAAGAGGAAACTAAGGTTTAGTGAATTGAAATGACTTGCCCACAGTCAGAGCCAAAATTTAAACCCAGCATCAACACTTCACCAGTATGCCATAAAAAAGATATGTTATCTCTTTTTGTAGTGCTGGGGAAGTTGAAGAACTGGGAGTTGAAGGAAGAGAAAGAGCTAAGATGAGCACTAATCAGGTCATCCTTCACAAGGTGAAGGCTGTAGCAGGGCAATGGTCCTGCTCAAGCCCAGCCATATCTCAACATGGACAGCAGCAGGGCAGTGGTCTCTGCAGCTGTCCGTGGTATTATGAACTGAATTGTGCCCCCGCATCCACCATATGTTGAAGTCCTAATCCCCAATGTGACTGAATTTGGAGATAAGGCATTTAAAGATGTTATTAAATTAAAATAAAACCCTTAGGATAGAACTTGATCCAACCTGACTGCTGTCCTTATAAGAAGACGAGGTTAGGATCCACAAAAAGAGCAGGGTATTGAATGCACAGAGGAAAGACCATGTGAGCACACAGCAAGAAGGCAGTCACCTGCAAGCGAAAGAAAGAGGCCTCAGAAGAAATTAAACATGCAAACCCCTTGATCTTGGACTTCCAAACTCCATAATTGTGAGAAAGCTAATTTCTGTTGTTTAAGCCACCCAGTCTGTGGTATTTGTTATGGCCCTAGCAAACTACTATACACGGTAACATATGTCAGTACCTGGCACATAGTAGGTGCACACCCAAACACAAAGACTTTGTGACAATGAAATCAGTGGACACTGCTACCATGCTGATAGCAGTTCATACATAATTGGTGTTCACTCAAAGAATCTGGTTTGTTTTCAATTTCCCTCCTATCTGGCCCTTCACACCTGCTGGGGAAACACTCGATGTGAACACCTCGCTGCTCTAACAATCCATATCTGACAGTTGCAAGAAGATTCCAAATTAAACACAGACAGGGTGTTTGTCACCTGGTACCCTATCTGTACTTTCGTGGGAACTCAATGACCACTTCGTACATTGGTAATTTCTTGTATCCAGCACAAGTGAGGCTATGCTTCATTAACAAAACCCCTGAATTGCAGTAACTTAAAACAACACAATGTTATTTCTTACTCACACTGGATGTCCATTACAGGTCAGATGGAGGCTCTGCCCAGAGCCAACCTCACTCCCGGACCCAGGCATAGAAAACAACCACTATCTGTAATTTTGCCAGCAACCGAAGCAGAGAAGAGTGTGGCAGCTCCATCCTGGCTCTTAAAGTTTCCACCTGAAAATGACAACCTTCACTTCTGTGCCAGCATCATTGGCCAAAGCAAGTCTGCAGTCATGTCTAACTTTGGTGGAGAGTAGGGGATCCTACATTTACCCAGAAGACAGAGAACTGGAAATACTTGGTGAACAGCATCAATGACTAACCTGAGGCTTAAAAGACTTTATCACATTTTATTCCCATCTGGATAACATCAGATACCTTAATATCTGACTCTCCATCACAGAGGTGGGGAAGGGAGACACACAACTTACCGATAGTTGTCCAGAAAAGTTTATTAAAAAGTCTGGGTTGAGGTGTTTTCCTTCAAAATGTTTCCCATTTGTCAGACCCTGTTGGACCAGCATGTAATTCTGTCAAAATCTCTCCAAACCCAGCAAAGATTTATCTATCCATGATCCCAAATCCCTCATTCAGAAGAAAAATGATTCTAGAAATACCTTCAGTCTCATTGCCTTGAGCATGGCCCATCCCAACCCTGCAAAATTCCCCTGGTCAGGGCAAAATATACTGAACCCTGAAGACAGACAATGCCAGTTACCAAACTTAATGGGTCACAGAAGGCAGAAGCTGCCCCCCAAAATATCATTACTGTTAGTTATCAGATGCTCTATACTGGCAAGTTATATCACTATACTCTTATTCATTTGCTCCATCAACAATGTACTGAATTAATACAGCATTGCAGTTACAAGCACAGCTCTGGAGAAAGGGGTCCTCACATCTCCACTTTCCCGTTTATGAGTTATATGACTTCTCAGTGTCTTAGTTTCCCCATCTAGAAGAATGAGGATCACAATTAGTAGTGATCTACTTCACTGGGTTGAGTTAATATGTATATGTCACTCAGGACATTGCTATCTCCTTACAAAGTACTGTGTACAATAAATATTTGTTATTATTATCATGATGTGCCAGGCACCGGTCTAGCTGAGGGAGAAGACAGCAATGGAAAAAAGAGATAAGGCCCCTGTGCTTATGGAGCTTACATTGTAGTGAAGGAGAGAATTTATTATCAAGCAACCCCTGACTCAGTCATGCCTGAAGCTAATTCTACATCCTTGAACTTTCCAATTTCCTGAAGCATTATGTTCTTTTTCTTTTCTAGTTTCCTTAAGCATCAGGGCAAGTATGAGCTGAGTTTCTCTCCCTTGTAAACAAAAGTACCTGGACTAATATGAGACCTCAAAGCCTAAGCTCTTTCTACTCCCTCAGCCTCTGTTCAGCTGAGGGTCTGTCCGTTTGCACCAAACACCTCCCTGAGGGTCTCTTCAGTTTGCACCTAACACCCTCCCTGCGTCAAACCTGTTCAACCACCTGGTGAGGCCCTTGAATATTCAAACCAGTCTCTAAATAGAGTTAGAAACTATAAACAGTCAATTATAAGGAGCATGAAATGGAAGCATGATGTGGATCATTACACAAGAGAGCAATAAAATCTGTTCTGGTGCCTGCAAGTTTTATGCAAACATGACTGTGTTTAAATTTTTTTTATAAAGGATAATTTATGAAGTAAATTAGATTTTCTCATGTTTTACCTAATTAATCCAGTCCTTAACATAAGAAAGATAACTTCTTAATTGCCAGCTAATGTTATCAATATAACGCATTTGTCTCACTCCTTCGAGGCCCCTCCACATCCGGAGGACATCTGCCGCCCTGACAGGCAGAGAGTAAGGTAGAGGGGTGTGGCTGTTGGTGAAACACACAGGCTCTGGCATCTGACAGGCTTAGTTTTAAATCTTGGCCCCATCACTTCTTAATTGTATGCCTTAGTTTGGGCTCCACCAGAAACAGACCGAGATAAGAATCCAGTGAGAGTAATTTACTTGGGAGGTGAATGCACTATGGCGGAGGAAGTGAGACAGGTGAGGAAAGGCAGCCAACAGAGAGCAAATTATCAAACAAGTCTCCACTTTGGACTGGGAGCTTAGTTCTGATGGGAAACCCTGGAAGACAGGGTGGAACACATCCAGATGGGTGCTAGCAAATGATTAATGACAGACTCTCCAGGAAAAAATAATACCAAAATGCCCTGATTTGTCATTTTTGCCCATTTCTATGGTATATATGCTCCCACTGTGGCTGATTTCAACCAACATGATGTCACTGAGCAAGGAGTTAGGGAAAGATACACACAACTGGCCCTTGCGCACCAGGGGTGTGCCTCATAGTTATCTCACCTGGGCTTACCAAGCTGGGGTAGCCATCCACCACCACCCATCAGTCCTTGATCAAGGGACACTCCCTAGGGGAGCTGTGAATTCCCCTGCCACCTCCACGCTGGTGTACAGGCGGCCAAAAAAGCTTACAACCATGGAAAGTCCTCAGGCAGAGAAACAGAAATGCATTTGGTTGGGCCAGTAGACACTTAAAAGGTAAAGATTCACAGGTATGGCTGGAGCACTGAAAACATTTGCTACCTTGTGTCACAGAGCTGTTTCGCCTCCCTCTGGCCCAATACTTCATCTGTAAAATGAAGAATTCCTAAATCATTCAACAAATATTTATGGAGCATGTACTATGTAGCAGGCACTACTGAGATCACTGGGGATATGATAGCATTAAGCAATACCCACAAACACACTGTTATAGGGCTTACATTGCAGTAGGAGCAACAGCCTCTAACCATGCAAACCATGAAGTAACAAAGACCATTTCAGAGATGCTAGAGAGAGTGATGTGAGGGAGATGAACTTGGAGGAAGGGGTATGAATGAAAAAAGCTTCTGCAAGGACACCTGTAGGGTGACAGCTACCAGATGAGAATAAGTGTGCTGTAATCTGGGAAACAGCATTCCAGGCAGAGGGAACTGCAAAAGCAAAAGCCTTGAGGTAGGAAAGCTTGGCTCATGCTCAAAAGAGAATGGAGACTAGTATGGCTGGATCAGAGTGACACAGTCAGTAGGTAACAGGGCACGAGATCACAGCTGGAAGTGAAATCAGTGTACGCAGCACCTGGTCTGTCTTCATAAGGGCTTTGGATAATAGCACAATCTTAAAGATTTCTTATCAAGGTGAAATGAGTGCCCCTGTGTTTAACAGGCATGATGCATTTTATCAACCCAGGAAGCAGTCACATCTCATTTTTCCAATTAGTTTCATGCCTTCCCACTATGCTGACAGGAGCAAGAAGTCCAGTATCTCCCTCTAGGTTTCCTTTCCCATGGTCCAAAAATCCTGAAGGTTTAGTTAATCCAAAGGTCGCTTCCGAACTCCAAGCAGAGAGAAACCAGAGGAGTTGAGCCATTCACTGGTAGCCCCGTTTTATCTCCCCTCATCCCCAAGCCTGCCACAGAGTGCTGCTGAAAGCCAGTTCAGTACAGTTGGGGTGTCTGCCTACTGCTGTGACAATGCCTACACTGTCCAGTCCCCAAATGGGACCCAATGATCCTCTTCCACACTCCAGCTCCCAAGTTCCAGCTCTTCGGACTTACAACGCATGTTTTCCTCTATTGCCTTTGGGATTCTATCCTGCAGACCCGAGTTGGGCCATCCTAATCTATTCTTAGTCTAGTGTTAAACTGGGTCCATTTTATCTCCAGAGTTTTATTTCCCCTCTCTGCCATTAATCATTAGTTGGGAATATTCCCATCCATCCAAATAGATCTCAAAATCTCCTCAAGAAGAGACTGGGGGAGGAATGAGTAATGGTTGATTTTTTTATTCCCCTCTGCCCTGCACCCCTCTCCCACCAGTATTCCCTCCCCCCTACCAGCTTAGTTCATGTTCATGGTCATATGTATAAGTTCTTTGGCTTCTCCATTTCCTGTACTATCTTAACCTCCCCCCATCTATTTTGTACCTACCATTTATGCTTCTTATTCCTTGTACCTTTTCCTCTCTTCTCTTCCCACCCCTTCCCTGCTGATAATCCCCCACGTGATCTTCATTTCTGTGATTCTATTTTTGTTCTACTGTTTGCTTAGTTTGCTTTTGTTTTTGTTTTTTTCTTTTTTTAATTTTAATTATTGTTCTTGTACAGTTTTCTGTCTTCTCTCCCATCCCAGCCCACCACCCCAGCCCTCCCCAGCTCCCTCCCATTTCCACCCCCCTAGCTTTTGTCCATGTGTCTTTTATACTTGTTGCTCTAAACCCTTCCTCTTTTCCCTTGGAATTCCTACTCCTCTTCTCTCTTGTTCTCAATTTCAGTGTCTTTGGTTATGTTATGCTTGTTCATTTGTTCTGTTGATTAGTTTCCTGTTAAAGGTGAGATCATATGGTATTTGTCTTTCACCTCCTGCCTTATTTCACTTAGCATAATGCTCTCCAGTTCCATCCATGCTGTCACAAAGGGCAGGAGCTCCTTCTTTTTTTCTGCTGCATAGAATTCCATTGTGTAAATGTACCATAGTTTTTTGATGTTTTTGTTTTTTTAGGTTCAGTTGTTGATAGTTGTGAGTTTGTTGTCATTTTGTAATGGTTGATTTTAATGACTATATTTATTAAGCTCTCACTCCACACTTGGCCCTATGCTGAGTAATATAAATACATATATGTATATTCTATTAATCATTGCCATATCATCCCATTATATATATGCAAGCACTGAGATATAGGGAGATTAAAACTGTTGTCCAAGATCACATGCAAATAAATAGCAGAAGCATGATTTGAAACTCAGCAGTCCAACAAAAGAGTCTAAGCTTTTAAGCACTATGCTGTATAGCCTTGCTGACCTGCTTCCTACTAAAATATTATCTTTGTTCCTTAGGCAACCTGATGTACCTTCTCCTTGGAAATACCTTTGGGCACCAGAGATCTTGAAATGATGGGCTTGCTCAGGTCAGAAGACTTTTGATGCACCCTACTCCCAGAACAACTTCCAAAACAAAGAGGGTCAATGCAACTGATTGACCAAGAGTGAGGGACTGCCCCTCCCAGGGTTAGCTAATTCCTAGAGGTAGCAAACATGTGCCTTCCAGCATGCCTCTTATATGCAAGCCAACCAATTCCCAGTCCACATGCCCCACCCTCCACCTTATTTTGTTAGGCTCCTACAATCTGGGACACGGTCTATCTGCCCTTAACCACACCAGGACCAGGTACCAGACAATGAGGGACCACTCCTATACCTTAGAGTTTTCCAGGATTATTCAATCTCATCCTATGCTTGCTCAGTGTACCTACCCTGCCTCACCCATGAAAACCACAATAAAGGCTCAGGCCCAGCTTTCCTTTTGCTCCTTCTGTATCCTGACTGACCCTGTTGCTTCCCCACATGGCCCTCTGTGGCCTGGCACACCCCTTCCTCTTGGGAACTGTAAGTAACAAGCTATCTTTTCAATGGTGATGGTCTCCCAATCTGTTGGCCTCACCAAACCTGAAGAGAACCAAGTCCCTCGGTATATCTTTAAAAAGAAAGGAGTATCACAGTGCCAGCTTATGGCGTTATTTGCTTCTGAATGGCTAAGAGTGCCTAAATAAAGGAGGTAAGATGGTTCTCTGGAAAAGTGCTCTTCTGTGTGGCATCGAAAGATCACAATTCTTATCCAACTGCCATTCATGAGTTAGGTCATCTTGGGCATGTCCTTTAATCTTTCTAGTCCATAGTCCCTTCTTTCCAATAGGGGGATAACAGTGTTTGCTCTACCTGCCCCACAGAGCTTTGTGAGAACCAAGTGAGATCAAGATGTAAAAGCTCTTTGCAAACTTTGAAACACCACCAGGAGTAAAAATTCACTGGGCATGAGCTGCTAGGAGGCAGTATAGCATGGTGGTTAAGACCTGAAGCTTTTTAATCAGATTACTTGGGTTTCAATGTAAAACTTCTCTAGGCCCCAGTTTCCCCACCTGTAAAGTGGGTATAATAATAATAATAATAATAATAATAATAATAACAACACTTCCCTCACATAGTTGATTTGTGGATAGCATAAGGTGACCTTAGAGAACTCTATCAGATATCTGTTGGGTACTTCAAATTCAGCTTGTCCAAAAATTAATATATCCTGCTTCCCAAATAATTTTACTCCTATGTCTGGGCTTCCTTTTTCAATGAATATCAGGACCATTCACCTAGAAACCCCAGGTAAGAGCCTGAACATAATCTTTGAGTCCTTCTCCATTACACCTCACATTCAACCAATTGTCATGTTCTCTTTAATCTACTTCTTAAACCATAGGCTTTAGGAAAGCCAAACCTTACTTCGGGAAAGATGATTTCTCATTCGGACTTGTCTTCATGATGTTGTACTTACAACATCTGGAGATCCAGCCATTGCATCCCAACCCAGGCCAGCAACAGGAGTAGAGAAAGAAAGGTACACCTCTCCCACTGAGAAAATTTCCATGTTACCTTTCTCTTTGCATTTCATTGGCCAAAACTAAATTACATGACCATAGCTAGTTGCATGATAGATGTCTTCTAATTAAAATTAAGGTGTTGTCTTCTTTCTTTCTTGAAAAACTTAGTCTTAAAGTCATTAGATGGAATCAAACAGGTAAGCATCCATGACAGGGAGCAGAGGCCAGTGTGGGGTGTTGAAGCCTGAGATGGGTGTATAACCTGAACCTAATCAGAGAGAAAACATGAATTATAACCCCAAATGAGAAACTTTATACAAAATAAATGTCCTGTACTCTTAAAAAGTATCAAGGTCAAGAAAGTAAAAAGGAGCCTGGGGAACCCTTCTAGAATAAGATATGACAACTCAATGCTATGCAGGTTCCTAGACTGGACCCTTGATAAAAAGTGTTATTGGGGTAGTCAGCAAAGCTTGGATGGAGTCTGTGGATTAGATGGTGGTAATATATCAATGTAATTTCCTGGTTTTGATGACCATATTACAATTATGTAAGAAAAATACACATGAAAATATTGGGATGAACATTATATCAGAAGCTTATTCACAAATGATTTAGGTAGAAAGAAGTTATTTGTACTGCAGTTGCAACTTTTCTCTAAGTTTGAAATCCTTTTACAATAAAAAGGAAAAAACATGGGGCTTTATTTCAGAAGAAAAAAAGGGAATATGGATGTTCAGATATGCAAATAGCAGACTCCACCATAGATGGCACTTAAATAGCATATCAGAGAAGGTCATTCTGAGGAAGTAATATTTAAAGCCAGAGCCAAAGATGAAAAAAAGAGAAGAAGCCAAGTGTGTGAAGAGCCAGGTGACAAACTTCAGGCAGAGGGAATAGCAAGTACAAAGTAACTGAACTTGTTTTCAGAAGTATAACCCTTGCATTATGGTTGTAAATAAATAAATAGCAATATGGTTGAAATAACAAACTGCCATTGCTTCAGAAACATGAGTAAGCACCACTGTGAGAAGGCGCTTGTATCAGTCAACTATGGCCACAATAATGCTGTGAAACAAAAAAACACAAATTCTTAGCAAGCGTTTATTTCTCATTCATGCTTTTGTAGAGGGCTGGTGCAACTTTGCTGAGCAGCAGGTCTGCTGTTATGCTGGAGTAACTGCGGCATATCTCTCACTCTTCTAGGACCGGTGGCTAAGGCATGTTGTTCTTGTGGAGAAGACAGAAGCACAAATGGGCAAACCTTATCACATGATGCTTATATACCAAGCATCTGTTAGTTAGGTCCTCTCACATCCCATTGGCCAAAGAAAGTCACATGGTCAACTGCCCGTCAAAGTGTGGGAAAGTACACTACACCCTCCATGAAGGCACGTGAAGACATGGCCTTGCTCAACATCAATGAGGAAAAAAGGGAGAGAATGAATACTTACTGAACAATAAATAATCTAACTACCATAAAGCTCAAACACTTCACCAAAAAAAGCCACCACTAAAAATAGCTTCTTTCTAAACTATTTTATAGGGAAGTGATGAGGTAGAATAAATAACAAGGTCTTTTAAAGAATTTTGTGTATCCTAGGCACACTTACTTGTGGATGCTTCATCAGAGAGTATTTCAAACATATTACAAGTTTGCCTACATCCTACACTAAATGGATTTTTGCTATCAAATATTTTAGAGAAAATTTCTAAATTTTTCTTCTGAAATTATTCGACAACAACTGACTTATTTAAATTTTGATTGGATGTGATTTCTTGGCAATTTGCATACTCAGACGCTCTTGAAAGTGGGAAATTCTAATCTACCAGCATTTTCAGATGTAATAAAATCTCCATGAACACTAAATTTAACAATTAGTAATATTGACAAAGTAGCACAGTTTGCAGGAATTTTTTAAAATACTCATTAATGTCAACTTTGCTGTTTTCTTTTTGCATTTTAGAGTCAATAATTTTTCCCCAGGCATTTTGTAAACCCATAGACCCTTGAAAAACTCAGATCCAGAATGACTCTGTGCCTAATGAATTAAAATCATATTTTGCCTGGAATCAAAGTTAATTGGGATTGGCCATGAGATGGGGACCTTTGAATGCCAACCTCCTTGCCGCAGAAAAATGACAGCAGCTAAATGCGATCAAACCAAATCCATTCTGAAGGCTCTTTGCCTGTAAAGAAGGGTGAACGGTTTGTGTTTGCTGATCTTTGGAGCCCTTCATTTTGTTCACAATGCCATTCACACTGTATCCACCCCATCTATAAGGCAAATAAAAATGTCATTTTCCAATCTTGTCTCATTTCATCTTGTATGAAGTCTCCTTCCCCATGCCTTGCTATCCTTTCCCTACTGTGATTTAAAAAAACAACAGGTAATAAAAGTTGGCCTACCAGTTGGTCCCCTAAGGACCAAGATGTGATTGAAGGAGCAATAATGTACCCCAGTGCCCCAACAAAGTTTCTCAATAATGTAACAGAGCTAGAGTTCATGGTGGCAAAGCTAGCTTCACTGATAAGTATCAGCACCATAAACTACTCACATTCAATTAGTTACATCATTTGTATGGACAAAAATGTAGCTCTCTGCCCCTTCTGGTGATTTGGCAACATGGAAATAATCACCAACCATAGATGAGATTCTGGAAAACTAACAAACGCTAATCTCTACGGTTGCCCTTTCCCAAGCTCCTGCTCTGTGCCAAGCACTTAACACATGTAACTGGATCCGTACAAGTTTCCAATGAGGTCACAATTACGTTCTGCACCTGGTACATGTTAGCCACTCAAGAAATACTTGTTGGGTGAAAACACGAAAGAGTCGGTGGTTCCAAGAACCTACCTTCCTGTTTATCAGATTCATGACCCTGCTTTTGAGGTCCCTACGTAAGCCCTGTCTCCTGATCTCATCATAATCATCCCTTCCAAAGGCCACTGTTCGCAACTTTATCAGATCCTCTGCAGTTCTGGGACCCCTGCCTCTTGGCACAAGGCCAGGACTATCACACCAAACCCACAGGAGGGAGATCATTACCTTCCTGAATGCTTGCTATTCATGGTACATTTGCTATTTGAAAAAATCAGGTTACAATGCTGTATAAATAAAAACACACACAGAAACACAATCTTTTAAAAGAATCAGAAACATATGCACCAAAATGTTAATATGGCTATCTCTAGGTGGTGGAATACTGGTTGATTTTATTTTCTTTTTTTATTTTTTTTTCTGTACTTCCCAAATGTATATTTCAAGAACAAGTGTGCGTTGTTTTGGAATAGTAAACATTTAGCTTATTTAAGGAGTGTTTTTGATAGTAGGTCAGTAACTTAGGAGGCAAAGACTGTTCTCCCTAAACCTTGTAAGGCCCTAAGGTGGGTTAGGCTACTCATTTGGCAACACCCCTTTTACATGGGGCAAGCAAGAGAAAAGAAACCACTTCACCAGCAACAGCCCTATTTGCTAATAAAACTTTGTCCCAAGTTAGAAGCCAGCTGAACCGTGATGAGAAGGAAGCCCATCAGTCAACACTGCAAATGCTCACTTCCTTCACAAATCTTCCCTAACAGTCCATCTACCAGGTGTCAGGAGAAACCCAGCTCCACCACACTATTTTCTGTCTTCCAGTGACTTGTCTCTTATACTTCTTTCTTCAAGAGTAAAACTTTGTCATTTTGAGCAAACATCTTGACTGCACACATTCTTAAAACAGCCATCTATTCACCTATGCATTAGACTGGCCACTACAGGTCAGTCGCTGTACCAGGTGCTGGGAATGCCATAGGGAGCAACCCCCAGATTTGGTCCCTGCCCTCTTGGAGTGTGCAATCAAGTAGAGGAATTAGACATTAGTCAAGCATACGCAGTAACCAGTATATAATCAGAAACCAGAATAAGTGGACATTTCAGAGAGCATGCCTGGGCTCTGAAAAATGAATACAAGTTACATGGGTAAGTAATGTGGATGAAGGTATTTCTGCAGAAGGAGCAGCCTGTGCAAGGGCCCCGTAGCCCTGTGTCAGACACAAGGAGCAAAGAGAAGTGAGATATGAGCTGGAGAGATGAGCAGGGTCCTCACCATGCAGGACTTTGTAAACCATGAAAAGAATTTTGATCTATTTTGTCCTAAAATCAACACAGAACAATTGGAGGGTAGCAAGCCCTTGATTAACTAAAAACTTCAACTAGTTAGATCCGTCTCTGCCTTTGCATTTTAGGGAAAGGGAGCCTAGGATTCAAAACATGAGGTGATGTGGTTTCAGTTTAAAAGATTTCCAAGGTCTGCCTCAGGTCAGTACACCTTTGGGCCCATCTCATACACTATATTAATTGTGCCTATTAATCATTCTTCATGTGCCAGGTATCCTGATGGCATACACTTTATATACATTATCACATTTAATCCTCACAATAAGATTTAGGTCTTATCACTATCCCCATTTTATGGATGAAGAAACAGAGGTTCAGAGAGGTGAGTAGTAATATGTCCCAAATGGCATGGCTAGTAAGTGACAGCCAGGACTCAAACCCACATAATTCTCTGTCCCCTTAGCTATGCTGCTCCACCTGAGGTCCTGGAAACCAGGAGACAATTTTCAGAATTATAAGACTCAGGTCCTGCAAGCCCCTAAACTAGCAAAGAAAGTCTGGGAAAAGGAGGAGATGTTTGCAGAAAGTCACATCAGGAAAGAACATTTTAAACCAGAGAACAAACAGCATAGAGGAGTGAACCTACATGACACACCTGTAAGGATGGCAGGGAGGAGATCACAGAGCGAGAAAAGACACAGAGGGAGGTGGGCCAGGTTACAGCAGGTCCTGGGTGTGCGTTAAGTACTGTCACAGCGAAATGGGAGTCAGGAGCAGTAAGGCAGGTACAAGACACACAATTACATAAAACCATCACATGTCTTCTTCAAGGTGCAGCCCACTTGCAGATCACAGCAAAATGCTTTATCAAACCTCTGCCTGCACTTTGAGCTTCAAAATGGTGGGTTCTAGTCAATCAACTTCAACTTGGGGAAGAGACAGACACAAAGGAAGAGAAACATTATCCTCTTCTTCATAAATGTGTCCAGGGAAAAGCATTGGCTAGCAATGTGCAGTCTCCAAGGTCTAAGACTGCACATCAGCAGTGGCGGGGGGACAATGGGACAAAAAGGGTAATAGTTGGAATAACAAGTAACACCTTCAACGAGCCAGAGGACTGATTTCTTCCTTTTTTGTTGACTCTAGGTCCTGGAGAAATGCCATAGCAATTTATAGAAAGAACAGTTAAAGGTAGACAGTGCCTAGATATTACTTCTGCCAGTTCACTTTAGTTCATTTGGTAAACATTTTGTATTTGCAAGTTGACATAGTTTAATAATAACTGCCTATGTCAATGATGAATGCCATCGTGATGGTGCAAACACCCTTCTGGGCTCGAAGGCGTGCAGTGGGGGCTGAGCTCCTTGTCTCCTGTCCTTTCAGATCTTGTTAACAATGATGATGATGATCACAGAAAGGTGGGGCCGGCTGCTTCTCATCTTATACCCACCAACTATTTTCATGTGGAAATACGAGCCCAGTGCTGCCAGGACTTCCAATGAACTAAGAGAAGTAAAAGGCCAGATGCTATGTATATCTCCCAATTATTAAATGATTACAACTGGATTTTTTAATTAATTTTTTAAAGATTCTATTTACTTATTTTTAGAGAGAGGGGAAGGGAAGGAGAAAGAAGGAGTGAAACATCAATGTGTGGTTGCCTCTTGTGCACCCCATACTGGGGACATGGCTTGCAACCCAGGCATGTGCCCTGACTGGGAATTGAATCCGTGACCCTTCGGTTTGCAGGGCAGTGCTCAATCCGCTGAGCTAAACCAACCAGGGCTACAACTGGATTTTTTCATTAAAAAATGTATTCACTTAGAAGCAATCCGAATGCCAACAAAACAGCTACAACTTTTTTTCTTTTTTGCTATTGTAGAGTGGTATTCAGTTAACAGAAGAATTATTTTGTATAAGCTGCATCAGAGACAACTGAAGATGAAAAAACTACTATCCTCATATATAACTAATTTGTGCTGTGCACCAACAAGACCCTGATTTAAATTTCAATGCCAATTCACAACCCCCATACTGTACCAGGCAAAGTTAGTTGCTATTGAAAATACCAACAGGACAGGGCTCTCCAAAGACACATTCAGTAGTGTGTTAACTATACAAAAAAAGACACTGTACAGTTTAAAAACAAATCTTACACAGCTTTACATTTCAACTTTTTCTTCAAAAGGAATGAGTTGTGTATAGGAAGGTTAAATGCTTTATAGACTAGAAAAAACCCACTCCAGAATCAACTTATTCATCATCAGCTTCTTCTTCCTCCTCCTCCTACTCCTCCTTCTCTTCCTCCTCCTCATCCTCTTCATCTTCCTCCTCTTCCTCCTCTTCCTTCTTTTTCTTGCTTTTTTCAGCCTTGATGACTCCCTTTTCTGCCACATCAGGCTTTCATTTAGCTCAGTATGCAGCCATCTCCCTTCAGGATTTCTCCTTCAGCGTGGCCGCCTTCCTTTTGTCCGGCTGCTTGTCCCCGGCAGCCATGCGACTCCACATCTCTCCCAGCTGCTTCATGGCATCACCAGTGGACAGATGGGATGCTCTCCCTTGATTTTTGGACAATACTCAGAACAAAACAGGACAAAGGCCGAAGGAGGCCTCTTGGGTACATTGGGATCCTTGAACTTCTTTTTTGTTTCTCCTTTAGGAGGAATAGGCTTCATTTCTCTTCCATTAATGGGCCTTGTCCACCTTTGCAATGTCTTCACATTTTCCTTTCTCTTTAGTAGACATGGTCTTCCATCTCTCTGAGCACTTCTTAGGAAACTGAGAAGCTGACAGAACCATCTGGGTGCTTCTTGCATTAGTTCTGGCAAGTTTGCACAAAGAAAGCACATGTTGACATTCTGCTTCTCAGCTTCTTAGGATCTCCTTGGCCCAGGTTTAATTATCTCTCCTCATCAAGCACAGAGTCGCCCCATGCCTGGCCACCTCTCACTTGCTCTGGTGTTGTCTCTGTGGAGCTCAATGCACTCCCGAAACTGGATGTTTTTAAACACCATACAACCCAACAAAATATCGTTGAGGGCTGGACATAACCCTTAGGTCCAAACCAGCTTCTACACCACCACCCACCACCACCATTGCAGGCCTTTACCCAGGCTTTCCGGCACACAATGCCCCTTCCTCATGCCTCTAAGCCCTCTCATTCCTCAAGGCTCCATTGGATTCCAGCCTCTCCTCTGATGACCTTGCATATTTCTGCCTCCCTCCCTGAATTTGGCCTCTGGTTTCAACAGCCTGAGGTCTTGGTCCTTGATAAAATGACCTCTGCAGGGCCCATACTTTCTGGGCATCTATTTTGGAAAGTTCCCCTCATATCTTATCAAGGCACTAGGCCTCCAGGGGAGACTGGCAGCTCCTTGCACACAGGGCAGAGATGAGTTAAGGAGCTGTGTTATAGACTGAAAATAACTTCTCCCCCAAATTCAAAATTCATAGGTTGAGCCCTAAACCCCAGTGTTACGGTATTTGGCAATGGGGCTATTGAGGATTATGGTTAGAGGTCATGACAGGATTAATGACCTTATAAGAAAATGGAGAGAGAGGTCTCTCAGCCATGTGAGCGCACAGGAATAAGGTGGCCATCTGCAAGCCAGGGAGATTCCTCACCAGAAGTGAAATTGGCTGGCACCCTAGCCTTGGACTTGTAGCCTCCAGAACTATGGGAAGTCTATGTCTGTGGTTGAAACCACCAATCCCTGTGACATTCTGTTATGGTAGCCTAAGCAGACTAAGACAAGCTGCTTTTCATTCTCAGTGATACTCAGCCCAGTACTTTGCACAGGGCTGATCCAGACTTTGCTCAATACCACAACCTTCCATTAGCCTGGTGGGAAAGTCTCAGGCCACAGAGATGCAGTGCAGGGATGATGAAGGAAGAGGAGGAGGGGCCAGACAACAGGCTGTCTGGAAACAGCCTTCTGATAGAGTTGCCAAGAGCCCTGGGAGCAGCTGGCCACGCCTCCCCAGCACAGTCTGCACCTGCTCCTGTCCCCAGCCACTTACCAACCCTATGGCTTCCCAGCCCTCTGCCAGCTCTTTCCTCAGACACTATCAAGATGGGGGCCACACCCCCTCGGCCCCCTCCAGGACAGCCAGATGGCACTGCCAGCCGCACAGGGTGCCAGCACCCCACCCACATGGACCCCAAGAGCTCTGTCTCATTTCAGCCTGTTCCACAAATCAGACCTTCAGCAGAGCAAACTGAGCTTCCCTGACAGCTGGCCACAATATTTCAGATGTCCCAGAACACAGAGAAGAAACTGCGGTGGGGCTGTGAGGAGCCACAGGCCAGCTCTCTCTTCCATCCACATCTCCCACTAACAAGCCTGAGATGAGCCCTGCAGGATCCAGGAGCAGAGACCAAGGGAAGGGCATTAATAGGGAAGCAGGGATGAGGAGAACGATGTGAAATACATGTTTATTGTCACTCATATGTTTTGTGTTTGGTAACCTGTTTCAAGAAAATAAGTTCCTTGACCTCCCCCTGACTTTTCTGAGCAGTTCACAAGGAAACAAAAGTTAGCTTTGCAGCCATGGAGCTGTGACCGTTACGTAGTTGATGCAGGTTTGCAAGGTGAGGCAGCATGTCCCTGGGAGACATATATTTCTTAGCAGGACCCCAAACCTGCCTTCAACATCATCTTATTTAAGTCTTTTCCTCCCTAGTGAAATGTAATTTTTGCAATTGAGATATAATTGACATAAAATATTGTGTAGGGCTAGAGTGTACAATGGGTTAATTTGATACACATATATTGCATTATGATTACCAACATAGCATCAGCTAGCACCTCCATCCCATTATTTAACTCAACAATTTGGTGACCTTTCCTTCCCAGAACATGTGCTAAAGAGAGCCTAATGCTTCCAGACTTGCCCTCAGTCTGAAAGGTCCTTTCTTTTTGAGCAAATAGCATGCCAGAACTTGTCTCAGGTGAAAGCAATTCTGTTCATATGGAGATGGTGGGATCACAGGTTGAGAACAAAGATAACGCAAAAGCTGGTTTTGACTACCTCGTCACAACCAGGATTGTGAATTCTGTGCTTTGACATGGATATTTAAAGCAATTCCACCCTCTCGACCTAATCACCTCCCAAGGGCTGCACCTCCAAGTACCAGCACATTGGGGGTTACAATTTCAACATATGAATTTGGGGGCACAGTCAGTATCTAGCAGTAGCCAAGACTTTGAAGAAGGGGTCCAAGTTGCCACCAGAGCATGGCACAGAGAATACAGGGTGGGCTTTACAGTCAGACAGCCTTGGAGACTTGAAGACTGCAGGATTTGGGGGCTGAACAGACAGCCCTAGGTTCAAATCCCTGCTCTATCATTTAATATCTGTGGAATCTTGGGCTAGCCACTTAACTTCTCTGAGCATCAGTTTCAACTGTAAAATGAAAACAACAACCCCTGGGTGTTTATGAAGATATGATGTATATTTTGTTGGTGGTGCCAACCCAGGGACCTATTTAGAGTAAATTCAAGGCTCTTTCTTTACTTGACTTGTAAAGAAAAACAAAACTGATCTAGGCCTAGCCATTACAACTATTGCTTTTTCTAGCAATCTGACATGATGCAGAAACACCCAATGAAGAAGCTGGCAGGTACTGAAATGTCAATTATAAGATAATTATCAATCACTACAAGTCCAGCCTGTTCCAGGGAAGCTGAACTTGCGTGGACACCCTGGGCCTCTGATCCAGGCTCCCAGAGCCCAAGTCTTCCACTTTGGCAGATGCTGGGGCTCTGTCCCCTGGGAAAAGCAGTTTCATACAACAAAGAACTTTCATTATCTTTGCCCTGAAGCAACAGCAACTGCCTACAAGGAGCAGCGCAAGGAATGAAGGGCAGTGAGATATAAATTATTATGTTTCCTCCTTGGTGGTTAGTCTGTTTAAAAACGGGTAGATTCAGTGTTTATGTGTTTCTTTATTTGGTCCCTCTATTTCCACAATCTCAGAGAAGAACAGGTGACCAACCTTGACCACCATCCATCAGTCAGCCCCTTTGCAAATGGGGAGACCAACGTGTCCCCTGGTTCTCCTGAAACCACAGGAAGCTAGGGGCTTGGTAGAGTCCATTGGGAGAGGAATGTTACTCCCCACCCCCACGGTTCACAGTTCTCCAAGTCTATGACTCCTTGATTCTGGGATTCAGTGTAGCAAGCTTCTCCGCTTACCCAGACATTTATTTACCCAGTATTTATTGAGTGTTACAATGTGCTGGGACATTTTCAATGTGTCAGGACCAGGCTGAGCACAGAGGACTCAGAAGTGACTGAGACAGCATGATCCTTGCCCTCAAAGAACTTGTTCAGATTCAGGAGTTCCCAACCTTGACATCTTAACACTATCGAAATTTTGGGTCAAATAATTCTTTGTTGTGGCCGGCTGTCCTGTGCATCACAGGATGATTAGCAGCATCCCCGGGCTCTCCCCACTAGGTGCCAGGAGTGCCCTCCACTCAGTTGTGACAACCAAAAATATCTCTAAGCATTGCCAAACAATCCTGGGGTCAAAATCCGCCTGCCACCACCCCATAGTTAAAGAACCACTATCGTGGTGGGAGAGGCCACATTGTGGGAAGAGCTAAACCGGCCAGGGTTCTCCCACCCTCTTTCTGTTTGACGTTGGGGGAATTACTTACTTTCCTGAACCACAGTTTCCTTATTTGCAAATTATGGGTAATGATCACACTTTCACAAGGTTGTTAGAAGAACTAAAGATCAAATATGTAAAGTACTATGGCAGACATTGTCAGTAACCATCCAAAAGCCAAAAGCGAAAAGCCATCCTCCCCACCCCAATCTTCTTGCTCACAGAGCCACAGTTCTGTCCAATGATTCCGATCTCAGGAAAAGTGACTCGGTACCTTGGTTGGTGAGAGCATATGACCCAGGTCTAGCCAATGACATGTAAGGGATCACTAAGGGAGGGAGCCCTCTGGAAAAGATCTTCCTCTCTGATTTTTTTTTAAGGGAGGTTGATAAAGAGTGTGGTGATTTTAAAATTTGTGTACAAATTCTTCATTACTCGTCCCATCAAAACGTGAAGCCTAATTCCCTTCCTCCTGAGTGTGAACTAAACTCAGTGACTCGCTTGCCATGATTAGGATGTAGCAGAAGTGACAACGTGTGACTTCCAAGATCAGAGTGTGTAAGGCACTGTGACTTCCTCCCAGTGCTCTCTCAGATCGCTCACCCTGGGGGACAAAGCGGACTTGTTGTGAGGACACTAAAGCAGCCCTGTGGAGAGTCCCACAGGGAGGAGACACCTCCAGCTGACAGCTGACATCAACTTGCTGGCCATGTGCGAGATCCATCTTGGAGCAGATCCTCCAGCACCCGACAAGCCTTGGGAGGACTGTGGCCTTGGCCGACATCTAGACTGAAACCTCCCGAGACGCCCTGAGCCAGACCCACCCAGCTGGGACCCTGACTGCCTGGCCACAGGTAATAAACATCTGTTATTATAAGCAGCTACATTTTGGAGAAATCTGGATAACTATCTGAACTCCCACATGCTCCATCACTTCCCAGTCCTGCCTTTGGATCTTGTCAGACAAGGTTAGAGCCACAGCAGGAGACCAGCTTGAGAGGAAGACCAGGAGAGTCTCAGGGATGCTAAGCAGAGCCACAAAACAACCCCCAAGCCACCACTTCCAGACTTCTTGTTATTAAAGAAAAATACCCCCTTCTTGCTCAAACCATGGTTTCCTATAGCTTCGTGCCTCAAATACAATAAGCTCTAGAAAGACAGTATTTGTCCATGATGCTAGTTTTATTGTATATTCCCAAGGCTCTTCCCATGAATTCCAAGCCCTCTCCCCTCCATACAAGGTGCACCCACATCCTGAACGGAAGGGACTGGTGGTGACAGGGGGTGGAGAGCACCAAACTGAGAAGCTCATTCCCAGCCATCTGATATCCCTGCCAGGCCAGGCCCAGGCCCCAGGTTCTCAGTCATCTTGGGCTGCTATAACTAAATAGCATAGAGTGAGTGGCTTAAACAAACAGGATTTATCGTCTCACAGTTCCAAGGGCCAGCCGTCCGAGATCAGGATGCCAGCCTGGCTGGTGCTGGTGAGAGTGTTCTTCCTGGCTTGCAGACTGCCACCTTCTTGCTGTGTCCTCAGATGGCAGAGAGAGAGCCAGAGGTCTCTCATAAGGACACTGATTCCACCACAGGGCACAACCTTCATGACCTCATTTAAACCTCATCACCTCCCAAAAGCCCCATTTCCAAATACCCTCCCAGTGGGAGGCTAGGGCTTCAACATGTGAATTCTGGAAGGATGCAATCCAGTCTGGCTCATGTCAAACTGTGGAGACTTCAGTTCCCTGTTCTCTACATGAGAGAGGAAAACAACAAAGCATTTCCCTTTCCTACTGATCATCTTATTTATAGAGGGCTAGAGCTGGTTCTCAAACTGAGAGGTATGTTTCTTTAACACAGTATTAGAGCTCAGTTAGCCAGGCAGAAAGCAACAAAGGCAAAACAAAACCATTATATTCGTGTTGAAAAAGCTTCTGGCAGGGGGTGGGGTAGGAATGGCAGAAGTAAAGTTTGCTGTATATATATTTCAATTCTATTTTAGTACTGGGCCTCCTCTGGTAACTAATCAAGCTTGGGCTCTGAAGCCCAACAGCCTGGGTTCAAAATTTGGGTCAGCCACCCAACTCACTAGTGGTACTTTGGGTTACTTCACCTCTCCTTTGCTCTGTTTCTTCACCTACAATATGTGGATATTAGTTTGAGGAAATAATGTATATAAAGTCATTAAGATGGCGTCTGGAAGATAGGAATCACCCATTTGCAAGGTAGCTACTTTTTATTGCTGTTGTCATTACCAGTACTTTTATTATTTTCTTTTGCTAAGGAAAGAGGGAGGCCAGCAGCCAGACCGCAGGACTGCCAGCCCTCCAGGGAGTGGCCCAGAGAACTGGCAGAAAAATCACGTGACTGGGAAGCCACACTGTAGCT
Source organism: Anoura caudifer (assembly GCA_004027475.1). Classification (NCBI taxonomy): domain Eukaryota; kingdom Metazoa; phylum Chordata; class Mammalia; order Chiroptera; family Phyllostomidae; genus Anoura; species Anoura caudifer. The sequence continues at coordinate 2,565 of PVKU01010663.1, read as the reverse complement.
CTAGACACTGTGCCTCTAACCTTTTTGATACTCTGTTGCTCAGTTGCCTCATCTACAAAACAGCAGTTGGGAAGGCCATCTTGGAGGGTCACGAAGAATGTGCAGGGAGCTGGAAACAGTGTCCGGCACCGCGGTACTATTACCCGGTACTGTTACCCTCCCAGGCTCCGATGCCACCTGGGATTGTTAACTGGAATTTCAGGTACAAGAATGGATTATGTCAAGTCTTTTCAGGACAATGAAGACTGTCTTCAGTGGAAAAATGGAAAAGCTGCCTAAGGAATAAAACACAGTCTAGACTCTAAAAGCAAGACATGGAGTAAGTTGATTCTTGGCAGGAACAGTCCTGCTGCCCAGGGCTTGGGGACTTGCTGTGAGGAACACTGCAGGTGAAGAGAGGATAGCAATGTGCCCCTCCTTCCTTGTAAACCAGGTCTCAATTTTTTTAAGGAGTTGGGAGTCTCTCTGTTTCAAGGGAAGCTGGGCTCTCCCCAGCTTCAGGGGTAAAGCTTGCTCAGTCTGAGGCAGGATCGGCAAACCATGGTGGCTAAACCCAGACCACCACCTGGTTTTACATGGCTCAGGAGCTGCAAATAGCTTTTACATTTTTAAGTGATTAGAAAATATCAGAATTATAATAATATTTCCTAACATGTAAAAATTATGTGAATTTCAAATCTCTTTCCAGACACAGGCCCATTCATGTACGTGTTACCTGTGGCTGCTTCCCCACCACGACAGCAGAGTTAAGCAGCTGCTACCGAGGCTGGATGGTTACAAGGCTGGAATATTTACTATCTGGCTCTCTACAGGCAAAGATCCCTGGTCTCTTGTCCATCAGAATCACCTGGAGGCATTATTCAACCATGGGTTGTGGAGCAAGAATGCGGACACCTGCCAGGAGTGACACCTGGCGGTCCATAGGTTTGCCCCAGATGGCAGCCCTGGAGGAGGAAATAGCATTGTCTGTGGTACCCATGGGGGCCAGGCCTGATGGACTCCTAGGCATGGAGCAGAGTGACAAAACTGACCAGCTCTTAGTAACAGAGCGGCGGGACTGTCACCCTCTCCAAGGTGAGGGCAATAGGAGCGGAGGGCCCTCGCTGTCGTCTCTCCCGTTGCTGAGTGAGGAGCCAGAACCTTGGGTTTCTCGAGGCTTCTCTAGGTCGCTGAACGAAGTCTGGAGTGTGATGTGGTTGTTTTCCTAGAGAGAGAGGAATATCTCCGGGTTGCAAATGGCAGCTCATCTAAGTCCACAAGGGCAAGACTCCAAAAGAAAAGGAAACCTGTCCTTTTGCTTCGAATCTCCCTGAGATGGCCTTGCTAAGATCCCCTCCTGGGGTCTCTGTCACCCCAGGCACCCACTGAGGGTTTCGGTGAGATTATCTGGGCAGGAGAGGATGATTGACATGGTGGAAACTGGTCTATCCCTGTGTCCAGAGGCTTCTTCCCTCCGGAGGAAGTTTTGTGAGTTGTTTTGCTGGAATCTTGATGGGAAGCTTGATTATAAATAATCTGTTGCCAACGAACTGCACTTGAGTCCCAGGGAAATCTATCCACTCCACCCTCTTTTCATCTGAAGGCCTGAAGGCGCATTTTTAAGCAGCTTTACTTCCAGTGATCTAGGAGAAAGTAATTGTTTTTTCCTGGGATGCAGAATAATATTTTCCGTGTCTTTACGAAGCTAGATAATCTACTTTGAAGTTTTGGGAACAGGTTACAAACAGTTCCCTATACTGTTTACTCGTTTTGACTCTTCTGATGACACTGTTGCTTTTTACCTGGGTTGTCTAGTGGCCTTCAATTTTGCAATTCCTACACAGCAATGCAGTGGCTGATTGGGACGGGCACGATCCCGGCTATTCCTCCTTATTTCCCATGCCCCTGTTCAAAGGCATAGTGGAATCAATTTTGTAAATGTACCGTTGTTAATATTTTCATTTTAACTCTTTTTAAAAGTATTTAAAATTTTTTAATTGTGGTAAAATACACATAACATAACAGTTACTATCTTAACCATCTCTTTGAAGCATACAGTTCAGGATATTGAGTACACGTCCCTCACTGGGCAGCCATCACCCACATCCACCTCCAGAGATCTTCCACCCTGCAAAACCGAAACTCTGTCCGCATTGCACAGCGACTCCCCGCTCCCCCAGCCCCTAGCAGCCACCATCTGCGCTAAGTGGAAGCATACAGTACGTCTTCTGTGACTACTTGTACTTTTTTTAAATATATTTTATTGATTATGCTATTACAGTTGCCCCATTTCTCCCCCATCATTCCCCCTCCACCCTGCACACCCCCTCCCACCCACATTCCCCCCTTTAGTTCATGTCCATGTGTCATAAGTTCTTTAGCTTCAATTTTTCCCACACTATTCCTGCCCTCCCCCCCGTCTATTTTCTACCCGCCATCTATGCTACTTGTTCTATGTACCTTGTCCCCTCTCTCCTCCTCCCACTCCCCTGTTGCTAACCCTCCATGTGATCTCCATTTCTGTGTATCTGCTCCTGTTCTTGTTGTTTGCTTAGTTTGCTTTTGTTTTAGGTGTGGTTGTTAATA
>PVKU01010662.1:19270-50064 GCA_004027475.1 Anoura caudifer | reverse complement strand
GGGAGGGAGGTGGGGAGGGCTGGCGTGGTAGGCTGGAATGGGAGTAAAAGACAGAAAACTGTACAAGAACAACAATTAAAATAAAAATAAATAGAATAAAAAATCAATAAAAATAGATAAATAAAATCTTTTAAAAATGTCTGAATTAAAAAATATCTAAGTTGGAATAATGAGGCAAATCTATCAGTTTAACATAGAGTCAAATTAAATCCTTAGATTCAAAACAGCAACTTAGTTCAAAATATAGAAGTGCAGAATTAGAGAATCATATTTAAAACATATCACATTAAAAAAAAAAAACAGCATAGAACAAAACACAGAGATCTGAGTCAGCTGCAAGTATGATGAGTCAAGAACACTATAAGGTTGCGAAGCAGAAGTATCTTAGCTACAATGGATGTGCAGTGCCCAGAAGGGGGGCAGCAATGGTCCCCTGCTCTCCGCTTCAGCCAAGTTACAACCTGCATATTGTGCTCATTTCTGCACTTCAAGACAATATGTAGGAGAAACATGGAAAAACTAGAAGAGGGAAACCTGGCAGAGGAAAATAACTGAAGAAAGCAAGAATCGTTAGGTAAAAAAAATATGGTTTCCAAACATTTGAAGGGTTGTCATAGGAAGTGTTTTGAAATGTATCATCTCTCTCTCCTGATAACAAATGTTCAGTTGGGGTCTGAGAGCAAAACTCAGCCATGTGGTAGGCAGACCTTCTCACATCTTTTCATAGAGAATGCAAGGGCTGGGTCCCTGGAGCAGCCCTGAAGTTTGACCTTCCCATTTGCAAACACGCTCTGAACTAAACATCAAAAAACATCAGAGGAACTCTTTCTCGATTCTACTACATTCAGAAGTGGCTGCAGGAGGGAGCCTTCAAAATGGCAGCTCAGTGTTACTGGGATGAGAGACTCTCCCTGATCTCTCTGGAAGAAGATACTGCTGAGGACCGAATCACCTACAGCCTTGAGGACCTCATTCATTCATTCATGAAAGTTTAGTAAGTACTGACTCTGGGAATGCTGAGATAAAAGATATCACCTTGCTCCCAAGGAACTCACTGTCTATTGGGTATATAGGCAAATAGCTAATTGTAATAAAACTTGATGAAATGCTACAATCATGACTAATTTCCTTGCTAGATCTTATAGTTCCCTATTTGTCACTAGTATTAATAAATCATTTTTATTCTTTTATAATTTTTTATACTTAATTCTAAATCTTCTGAGGATTAAAAGTTGCATACTTATAAGGAAAGATAGTTCCCTTCCTAATTAATTGAGGTTATTTACTATTAGAGACAGATGGAGGACCTGGATACTTTCCAAGACCTGAGGATACATGCAAAACTCTTCTTGTAGTTATTATGTTAATAATTCCACAGCTCTGATAGAAGTTATCATCCAGCCTGCTTTCCTGGATTTACATTGTATACAAGATCTAATTCTTCCATCTACTTACAGAAATCTACAGCTCTCATCCAGGAGAATGCATGTGATGTGTTTGGGATTTTTTAAACTATGTAAATATCTCTTTGATTCTAAAGACTTATAGACTGGTAACATCATAAAATATATAGATGCCTTTTCATTTAATTCTTTTCAAAATTGAACTTTTTTGTTCCATGATCAGTCCATAGATGTTATGACACTTTGTAAACAATTCTTAATACAGATGCTAAAAAAATTTAAAATTCATGAGTTATAATCCATAGCAACCTTTCCAATGACTTTCTATCATAAAATTTGTAGGCAAATTGTTTTTTAATAGAGGATCTCAAATACTAGTTTTAATAAATATTGATAAGCTGTCAGACCTAATTTCCCTCCAATTTATAATTTAGAACATAACACCACATGCTCAACATTTTCCAATTTTCATAACACATTAACCAAATAATAAGGAAAACTGGATAACCCATTACCAAAGAGGTCACAGTTCTAATGGAAGAACTAAGAACATGGAGCAGACATTTGTGGGAATAATTCTACTTAGAAAATAGGTTTTAAAAGGTTAATCATTTAAAATTTTTGTCACGTGGAATGCATGATTATGACTTCAAGTTGCTATTTAGTTACACTTCAGACCACAGGCTGTTAAAACTGCCCTTCTGCAGCTTACGGAAGGTTCAGTTGACACAAAAGACTACTCACTTTTTTCAAAGTATTTGCACTAAAAAAAGGGCAGTCACCTAAATATGGAAAAAATAGAATGGAGGGTGGGGTTGTTTCCTTTAAAATGTCCTCCTAGAGCTACTGACAATTTGCATTCACAAAAGAATCCACAGAAATACCTCTGGAGTAGCTAGAAGAGACAGGCAAGGACCACTGGTGAGACTTGGTAGGTGACACTAATCGGACTTGACTCTCTTCAGTGTTAGTTTCTCTGGCTTCTGCAGGGAAGTCTCCTGTAGTTCCTTAGTTGTCTCCCTCCACCTTTGCTCTTTTGTTTGCATCTATTTTTGTCTGAAGATGTGTTCTGTCCTGCTGCATTTTGTGGTTTTGTGTCAACATGCACAAGTAGGCTTGACTGACAGCCCAGCCGTCACCTCTTGAACTCTTGTTTTCCTGAACCTTCACTTGACTTGACCTCCTTTTGTGCCTCATGATAGTGTTTGCCTTTTCCATTTACCCTTAAAGACATATGCATGTGATGCATTTTTCCCCAGCCTTGGCATCATTTTAAACCAGATACGAATAAATTTTGTACACTTCCCTTGACTTTTGTCTGACTTGTAGTTACACGTAATGGAGTCTTTCTACTGACATTCCCACCTTGTGTCAGAAAATGCCTTCTAACTGAAATGTTTCACATCAGCTAATTTCTGTATTTTTATAAGCACAGTAAATGAGCCAATAATGCCAAATAAATAACAAGGCTCAGCAGTAATAAATTCTAGTCCCTTCATCTTCTTTGCAAAGACTTCATGTAATTTTTTTTCTTTTTGTTCATCTTTAGGAAATCATGGCATTTTTTTCTCTTTTATTGAATTGGTAGGGATGAGCTTGGTAATAAAATTCTACGTTTCAGGTGTACAATTCTATAACACACCATCTGTACATCATACTGTGTGTTCACCACCCTGTCAAGTCTCCTTCCATCATCTCTATCACCCCAGACCATCTTCTACCTCCTCCCACCCCCTTTCCCCTCCGGTCTTCACCATGCTGTTGCCTGTAACTATGAAGGGTTTTTTTCCTTAATCTGTTCACCTTTTTTAATAGATTAAACATGTTTCATTTGACTGGAGGATTCATTACAATTTTTAATGTCACAACTTTGGCCAGTGGCAGCTTTTCTTTAATGCAGGTTCCTATGTCTTTTTTGATAGAACTTTATTAATCCTTGAAAGCTTTCTTGCTTTCAGGCACAACATGATCCAAGCTATTTTATATACTAGGCCAAGGATAAACTGAGATGTTTCTCCAAGAATCCAATGTTCTTTTAGTGAAAAAAATATATAGAGAACAAGACACATGGGGTAACATTGTTCCTAGATTACTTCAATGTCAAAGCTACAAATGTTTTCTTTTAAAGTTTACACTGATATTTCTAATTCTGTGCTAAAATTACAATGCCCTTACTTAATTTGAGGAATTCTGTAAGTGCAGTACCTTTCTTTTATGCAAGCAAGAGTAATTTCTTATTTCCTTCACTTGGCTCAGAGTTCCAGGAAACCCACCCCAATATCACTATGAGCAATAAAGTACAGACAGTACTGAATGAAGCTCAACATTTTCCATGTAGTCACTTCTGTGTTGAGAAGTGATCCCAGAAAAGGCTGAGGACTCCAGCTCCTTGGCCCAGGTTCATTCTCCAGCCCCCATTCTGTGTGGCTATGTAAGTGCGGCCCCACTGATCGTTGGTTACACTCGCGCCCATCGGCTTTGAGCTGGAGGTCCTGGTCACAGCTGCCAGTTCTGCATTCTCTGAAGTGGAAGCTTTGGGTCACTTGTCCTTTCTTGGTGCTAATATTCAATTTTGGAAAAGAGGTCAAGAGCTAGTCCAGTCTGCTCTTCGAGGATGGAAAGGGTTTCGGTCATGTCTTCTGTGACTTACTACATAATTAAAAGCCCAAATTCATTATCCAAGTGGATGCTGGTCAAATTGATTCTTTCCAAACCTTTTTCATTTCTCTGTGACACATTCAATTAAATGTTAGCACTTCTAAATTTTGCCTTTATCTTAAAACTTTTTAACTGTGTCTTCCTTTCCTGACCCACAAGCATTTTCTTATAAATACCATTCAACACTTCCTCATTCCCTTGGCAACCTAATATGTCATGAAATATTTTATTTGCATTTTATAAGCCTAAGTGATTTGCCCAGTTAGCACCACTTCCATCCCAGTGCCAGGCCAGTTCAAAGTGTTTAATTTTCCGCAGGAAGATCAAAGAAAGACTTTGTATGCAAATAACATACATGCAAATTCAGGCTTTTGAGGTTCAGACTGAAAGTCTCCTTTGACCCATGATTCAAATTTCATATATTTTGAAAAAATCATCTGGCAAATTTTTATTTTTCAAAACCTCAGACATTTTTAATTTAATTACAGATGACACCAGTACAGAACTCCCATTTCTCAGGGGTCTTTTGAGAAATAAAAATATCCACTACTTAATATTTATGAACTCAAAGTTCCAAAAACAACTTAGAGTTTTATCAGAATACAGGCAAACTGTAACAAAATAAGATAGTTCAGAAGCAATATCATGTACATTTACACAAGGTGATTGCATGTTTTCACTTCAGTGTTTATGCAGAAATCTAAACTTGTGCCACTTATCCTTGTAGAGATAAACACAAAACCCCATTAAACTTCCCAATTTCATTATAAGACATAAGTTACCCTTTGAACTGTAACAGGTTTTTAATACGAAATGACTTAGTTTTGGAAAAAATATTATTGAAAAGCCACCAAATTAATTCTTGTTGTTGCCCCCGTCGTTCTAGAACTGGGGCTTTCATGATTAGGACAGATTTTAAAGGGCCCATTTTTATCCCTCTCAGAACTTACTCAGGGCCAGACTTCCTATTTCTTCCTTGGCCTTACTTTTTTCCTTACTAATACAGAACTAAATTTCTCTTTTTGAGCTAAAATCTTTGATATAAAAAGGTATTCATTTAAAACAGCTTAATTCATATAATATTCAACTCTGTACATTGTCATACATTTGACTCTATATATTATCATCCTTTTTTTGGCTAAATATACATCAATACATTCCAACGGACTATTCAAATACAAATTTTTCATATATGCTTTTAACCAATAAAACTTCATTGTTTCAATTAAGTGTTTTTTGAAATTGTTTGCTTGTTGTTGCCTCCCCAAAATGGCACTTATTCTTTAGATACTAACACCTCTGATTTTTAATATGTTAGGAGCCTACCAAGGGTCCTTTTGTTTTAAGGGAGGGAAGAACATTTTTTTTGTTGTTGTTGTTAATGCGTACAGTGTTCAGATGATTATAGACATGTGCTTAAAGATGTCCTCAGGTGGAAAAAAGTTCATCATCCAGGGATTTGAACCTAAGGTTTGGGCAATGAAGCATAAATTTCTGTGAACAGACTTCTCCTGGGAGGGCCTTTATCCCCAATCAGTGTGGGACACTGGAGGACAGCACTTCTTGGGTGAGGGCCCAAACCTATTCCTTCTAGGCTATATCTTCTAATCCGTGGGGATGTAGTGATCACATCTCGTGGGCTCAATCATATTTCCAGATAATCTATAGAAGACTTCTTGGCATCTCCAGAGAAGGAATATATGGCAGCTTATGGGGACCTCACAGGAAGGTAGGTTTTGGGCTGAGAGCAAAAGTTTACTCAGGCACTCATGTCCCCAACAGCCAGGGTATCGTTACTTTTTAGTAAGTTACATTTTTCCCCAGAGCAAAGTCCAGAAACATGTCATCTTTTGCACTTGGTGGCACTACACAGATACCTGAGAGGATTTCCCTGTGTTTTTCCTTCATGTTTTTAATGATTTTGCAACTTCTCTTGGGTATCTCTAAGGAAGGCAGTTACCAATTTGTCCTCCTCACAGATACCATGATCCTGCCTGGCCAGGGCACCAGGCTGGGTCTAGGACAGCCGTGTACCCAAAGGCAGAGGCCTCATGTTTACTTTGTTTGACTGGTGACCCCTGGAGTTAGGCAACAGGGCAGCCCCGTCAAAATCCAACTACAATTTTGAGATCATTGCTACTTAACAAGATTAACTGAATAACAAAATCAATTCCAAATTGCTACAAAACAGGGCCCCTACAATGGTCTAAAGATGAATAGAAGTGAGGAGGTGCTTCTTTCTCAGTCCTTGAACTTAAATTAAGGAGCGCGCATGGTAAATTACCCTAGTCAAGGGACAAACTAGTCACATAAGAGATATTCAGAGCAGGAAAGGCATCTAAAGCCTGGACAGGCAGACAGACAAATTCAGTGAATGGTCTCCGAAACAACAAAGCCTAGGCATCTGTGCCCCAAAGAAGAGGTAAAAAGGGAACATAAGGAGGATTTAAAAAATAAGGTACCAGACGTCTTGGCATTTACTCATTCAGTCAGTCCTCTTCTGCTGATCTATTCTCTGTCATTCTCGGGGTCTGTGTTGTTCCAGCTCCTCTCAAAACCACATCAAGTTATTGAGGAGAAAAAGACCTCACACTTAGAATTCAAAAATGTCTTTGGTACAAACTGCATTGCAAGATGACAGGAGAAGAGTACGCTTCAGATGGTAACCAGGCAAGGGCCACACCCGTTTTTCAACACATCCAAATGACAGGCTTTCCTCCAAACAAGTTCAACCTTAGGCCCCTTCGGAGAGCTAGGTCGTGATCGATGGGGGAAGGAGGTCCCATGGCACTCCGGTAGGGAAAGAAGAACTCGTGACCCTGAGGGAGGAGAATCAAAAGAACTTCTGATACCAATCAGAGAAGAGAAAGATGGGTTGTGGTCATTGCTTAGCAAACCTCAGAAAGTCTGTTTGAAGAAAAAACTGCGTCTGTCAAACCTTTGCAAAGACATACAAGCTTGTGTAGTAAAACACGTGGATCTACCATTTCGGTAGAACTTATTTTTTATTTAACTCTTGGCAAGGAGTGCTAGCTTACTAGAAAGGGCTGATTTTTTTTTTTCAACCAATGTCATCTATTTGAGATCAAGTGAGGGTGGCTCCAGGCAGGACCCCTGGGTGCAAGGGAGGTGAGGAGAGGATCTGCAAGGCCCCTCCCTCACCAAGATTCCTGGGATCCCACCGTACCTTCCAAACAAGGAAGACGGAGAAGAGAGAAGGGAGGGAAAAAATATACCTGACAGGGGGTCCCAGTCCAAAGCCCTGGGTTTGACCATCTCAATGTGGGGACCACCAGCAATGAACATTTCAGTCAACCCATATCATCACCTTCTAGTTGTCATTAATTTTGGTATCCTGTTACCATAGTTTTGTGTTTTTGTTTTTGTTTCCCCAAATGAGACTTATTTCCCAAGCTTCCTGTAGGACACATGAGGCAGAGGAGGTGGGACACCACAAAGTGACTGTGACCCTGGAGTTCAGGAGCTTCTGCCCCTAAGGTTGTGTTACAATTATTCAAATGCCATCAGGATTTTCCTGCCATTCTGCAGCAGCAAGCAGACCCTCCCTCAAAGGACATCCTAGAACTCTGCTGGGAGAACCACTGATGACACAAGATTGAGAGAGGAACGAGGGGAGGAACATCGCTCTGCTTCAGCCCTGCGGTCTTCAAGCCCACCTGCTGGAACTCAGAGGCTAGAATAGAGCCTATTCCAGGGGAATGTCCTTGCTGAAGCTGTTGGCAGCCTTGAAAACTCAGCTCTAGCCCTGACCAGCATGGCTCAGTGGGTTGGGTGTCATCCCACAGGGCGAGGGGTCACCGATTCAATTCCTGGTCAGGGCACATGCCTGGGTTGTGGGTTCAGTCCCTGGTTGGGGACATACCAGAGGCAATCGATTGATTGTTTATCTCTCATATCGATGTTTCTCTCCCTCTCTTTCTCCTTCCCTTTCCCCTGCTCTAAAAATAAAATAAAACCTTTCAAAAAATATCTAAAGAAAGCATTAAAAAGAAACTCAGCTCTATCCTCAGTGGACACATTCTAAATAAACAAGGCAACACAGTCCTGTGGTCCTGAGTCTCTACTATATTCAACAAAGTGGCAGGAAGCAGCCTTTCAAAGATGAGGGGTCCAGTATAACTATAATATGATAGACCTTATTCTGACCTTTCTTGAACAAAATATTGACATGAACTATATCTCCCTTGTGGAATGCATGTGGCTAAATTCTGCTAATTCAGATGAAACAGAAAATCAGGGTAAAGGAGCTTACCCTAAAATTTATCTGCGTTGTTTATGAGAAATTCATGATTCTGTTGTTATCATGCAAGAAGTATTTATGTGTAATTAAATAAAGCCACTTAAGATGTGGAGCTCTTTTCAAGCACACGTGTACCACCAACTATTTATGTAAATTTCAAATGAGTTTATGCTGGAAAGCTAGTTCACATTGTCCTTTACTGAAGACAATCTTTGCCTAATTCTTGCTTAAAAGGAAGAAAACCAAATTCTTTGCGTAGGATGTGAATCATACTTTTCACTTTTGGAGACCAACTGCACACAGCTGGTACAAATTAAAGAGGTGCCAGTTAGGAATCAAACAGTGTAACTTGCTGCCCAGTTTTGTATTTAGACTCATTGAAAATAATCTCTGCTCAGCCACAAGCCCACATTTTCCTTTATTCTACAAACACAGAGGTGATTGCTGAGTAGGAACAGAGCGTACAAAGACTTCCTCCTCACCCCAAGCCAGATCTAACCCAGATCAAGTGGATGTACACCACAACTAGGAGATGATAACAATAGATTCTCAGACTTGAACTTGGTTCTACACAGCAACAATTTAAAAACATTTTTAGTGTAGAAAATATTAATTCCCATTTCACAGGCTTCACATAAACACATCATTATTGGAATTGTAACATATTATGTGTTTGTTATAGAGACCACGTTTCCTGTGTTAGTCCCATAACAACCATGAGAAACAGGTAGTCTCCATTTTGCAGGGTAGAAAATTGAAGAAATTAAAATATAGCCTAAGTAAGAGGCAGATCTGGAATTCATGTGGAAGCTGCCTGATTTTCAAGTATATAATCTCAATTATTATAGGATGTCTGTTTCCCTTAAGCCCATAGTAGAAAAGTATAGAATTCATAAACTCTTGTATTTGAAAGAGATCTTAAGTGAGTCATTTAATCTGACTCTCCACCCCACCTCCCCATGCAGAAAGTTCGTCTACAGTGTCATCAAGAGAAAGAACAAACAGGCTCTATTGCATATTTCTGAGGCTAGCTTCTTACCTGGGGGACAGCTCATTTCAATACTGAACTGCTGTAATGGTTAAACAGGTCTTCGTGACTCCAAGACAGCATTGTAAAGATCTTTCTGACTTCTTTCTCCTCTAAAATGCACTAGCATCTTGTTTGGGACTCTCAGTCCTTCCTAGACTTGCATGTCTATTTCCTTCACCAAATTAGGGAAGTTTTCATAATTTTTTCAAACAGATTTCCATTTTTTTACTCTTTCTCTTCTCCTTCAGGCACCCATATGATGCAGGTGTTGGAATACTTGAAGTTGTCCCAGAGGTTCCTTATATGATCCTCATACTTTTTGATTCTTTTCTCTTTTTGTTGTTCTGATTGGTTGTTTTTTTGTTTGTTTGTCTGTTTCCTTATGTTCCAAATCATTGATTTGATTCTTGGCTTTTTCCACTCTATTGTTGTTTCCCTGTAAATTGGTCTTTATCTCAATTAGTGTACCCTTCCCTTCTGACTGGATCTTTTTTATGCTGCTCAGGGCCTCACTTGGTCCTTGACCATCCTTATAATCAATGCTTTGACTCTGCATCTGATAGATGGCTTACCTCCATTTTGTTTAGTTTTTTTTTTCCAGAGTATTGATCTGTTCTTTGATTTGGGCCATGCTTCTATGTCTCCTCATTTTGGCAGCCTCTGGTATTTGTTTCTATGTATAAGGTAGAGCTGCTAGACTCCCTGTCTTGGTAGTGTGGCCTAATGTAGTAGGTGTCCCGTAGGGTCCAATGGCACAGCCTCCCTATCACCTAAGCTGGGTACACAAAGTGCACCCTTCATGTGGGCTGAGTATTCCTTCCTCTTGTAGTTGAGCCTTGGTTGCTGATGGCCAGCCAATAAGAGGGATTTACTCAGGCCAATTAACTGTAAGGACTGGCTATGACCACTGACCACCAACCTCTGCCCTCCGTGGAGGATCAGTTGTGTGGGGGGCAGAGAAATATGCTCCATCATGGTCTGTTGCTGTCCACTGGGAGCACAGGCCCTGGGATTTCCAGGGTGGTAGAGGCCAAGGTCAGCCCCCCACCTGTATTTTGCTTTGAGCCATTGTGCCCGAGCTATAAAGCAATCTGAGATAGCTGCTACTTGTTTTGGGCTTGGAGATTACATGCGAAGCCTAACTGTGAACCAAAGCTGGCTGCTACTAATGCTAGGCCTGAGGCCACTTAGCAGAGGTATAGAAGTTGGGGGTTCATTGAGTCTGGCTGTTGCTTGTTTGAAAAGATTTAGAAAGTTGTGACGCATGAGCCAAGACCAGCCATTCATACACAAAAGCAGCTTGGGTGGGCCCAGAAGTTGGGTGGGAGGAAGATAGATGCAAAGCAGGCCACTCCAAGACACATCATAATTAAAATTCCAAATGTTAAAGATAAAGAGAGAATCTTAAAAGCAGCAAGAAAGAAGCAGTTAGTTACCTAAAGGGGAATTCCCATAAGACTGTGAGCTAAAAGTTAGCAGGCTAGAAGCAATCGGCAAGAAATATTCAAAGTCATGAAAAGCAAGGACCTACAGCCAAGATTGCTCTACCCAACAAAGATATCATTTAGAATCAAAGGGCAGATAAAGAGCTTCCCAGACAAGTAAAAACTAAAGGAGTTCATCATCACCAAACTGTTATTATATGAAATGTTAAAGAAACTTATTTAAGAAAAAACAAAAGATCAAAACTATGAACAATAAAATGGCAATAAATCATCAATTGAATGGCAATATATATCAACAGTTGAATCTAAAAAACAAACTAGGCAAACAAGAAGAACAGAGATGGAATCATGGATACAGAGAGCATTTTGATGGTTATAAGACAAGAGGGGGATATAGGAGAATGGGTGAAGAGGTGAGGGGATTAAGAAGTACAAATAGGTGTTTACAGAATAGCCATGGGGATGTAAAGTACATCCCCATGTACAGGAAATGGAGTAGCCAAAGAACCTATAAGCATAAGCTGTGGACATGAGCGATGGTGTGGGGATTGCCTGAGGGATTTGGGGGTGCTGGGTGGAAGGGGGCAAAGGGAGAAAAATTGAGACAACTGTAATAGCATAATCAATACATATAATTTATTTATAATCAAAAAATAAAATGCTGTAGTGAACCAAAGAATGAGAAACAAAAATAAAAACTCTAACATCAGGGAAATGAGAAGAAATGAATCCATAAACCCCATACCACAATGACTGAGGACAAGAACATAGTATACAATGGTAAATGATCCAACAGAAGAAGTGTGCTTGACAGAAATGGGTTTGGGTGGTGGCAGAAAAGGAATGAGGAAATTGAGAGGCTAGCTAATTTACCTGGTAGATTCTGAAAAGACTAAGACATTTGAGATGAATACTCATCAGGTGAAGATAATACCAAAAGAAGTAGGAAAATACAGTAGTATAATTTGATACCTAGTTTTTGTTTTCTAATTAGGAGAGTGAACAGTTAGACCCAAAGGTCCAAATCCCACTCACAAAATCAAATAATTTCTCTCCATCTTTTCAGGATATCTGAGGATTGCTCTGTGGAGAAGCTTAACCAGAAAGGCTCTGGACTCAGGGATACGAGGTCCAGTGAGGGCAAAGGTGAGAAACAATGATAAAAGAAGGAAGTTAAAGATATAAGCCTCCAGATTAAAAACCCATTAAGTATCCAACACAATAAATGAAAAAAAATAAAATCTTATCATTGTGAAACTTCATAATAATAGGGTTAAAAAAGAAGATCCTAAAAGGTTCCAGAGAAGATCCTAAAAGTTTCCATTGGAAAAAAGAAATTGATCATACAAAGGATCCGGAATAAGAATGATCTTCTACTTTTAAAGGAATAATGTCTTAACACTTCTGATGGAAATGTAAAACAAGTTTAATCAAAAACATTCGTTTACATTTTGTAAAAGTTTACATCAGGCCAAACTACTAATCAAGTAAATAAAAGGATAGCAAAAAGGCATTTGAGACATACAAAGTCTCCCATAAATGCTTTCTCAGAAAGCCAAAGGACAGTATGTTTCACTAAATGAGGAAGAAAACCAAGAAAGAGGAAGAATGGGAATCAGGAAATAGGAGAGAGATAAAGGGAATTTCCAGGATGGCAGTGGGGGAAGTGCTAGGACCAGAGCTGTGCAATAGGCTGAGAAAGTTACCAAATCAAACTGGAGCAGGAAGGCAAAGTTCTGAGGGTATTTATATGTGGGGTGATAGTGCCAAGAAAATACTATAATGTGTATCCTATTGTCTAATAGATTTCATCTAAGGGAAGATTGCACAGGGAGGTATTTTACAGAGCTCTTATACAGTTAGGGAAGACAGAGTATTATTAATACCAAGGACATAGAAAAAAAGAAGGTGATCATTAACTTCAGGAAAAAACAAAAAATTTCAAAAGGATGGAACTATAGTCACAGTGTTCTACCTGATTTAGCAGTATATTTTATTTCAATAATAAAAACATAGAATATGAATTAAAAATAAGATATAATTTTACTAAGAAGTGAGGAGAAAAAAAGGGTGTCAATAATTTGTCTTCATCTATCATTACCGGAAGACAATAGGCAACATTAAAAATTGATGAGTTGACGAATGGCAAGATAGGTGTATTTACAAATGAGAAAGTAAATCACAGAAGAAATATCTGCAATAGTTTAATATCATTTACTATTTCTTGGCAGCATGGCAAGGAGAGGGTAGAGATTATCGTTTCTTGTGATGAACCTTCTAGCATCATTTGATTTTTAAACTATTTTTGTAGTATTTGCATAAAATTGAAAATACATTTTTTTTTAAATTTACCCTGTACAGTAACACAAAGGTTGATTTTAAAATAAACACTGAGCTCTGTTAATTTGTCTTCTTAAATTGTCTACTCCAGATTTCTGGGCCTCTAGCAGGCCACAGATGGATTCTTGAGAGCCACGGTTAATGCAATGCTATTAATTTCATTTATAATTAAAATGTACATGGCAATGTAGACTGTCACAGCCACCTTGGAAAACAGTCTGGCAGTTCCTCAAAAACTTAAGAAGACAGTTACCATATGACCCAGCAATCCCTCTCCTAGGTATCTACCCAAAAAACTCAAAAATATTTATTCACTAAGATATATTCACCCCTATGTTCACTGCAGCATTATTCATGGTGGCCAAGCCATGGAGACAACCAAAGTGTCTTTCCATAGAGGACCGGACAAAGAAGACATGGTGTATGTGTACACAATGGAATACTGCTCAGCCATAAGAAAAGATGAAATACTGCCATTTGTGACAACATGAATGGTCTATGAGAATAGTATGCTAAGTAAAATAAGTCAGTCAGAAAAAGCTAAGAACCATACGATTCCACTCACATGTGGGATATAAATAGAAACTTGTGGACACAGCAATGTGGTGACTGCCAGAGGGATGGGTGGTGGAGAAGGGGAGGAGGCCTAATATATGGTGACGGAAGACGGTTTGACTTTAAGTGGTGAACACACAGTGCAACGTGCAGGTCTAGAATCATTGAAATGTACACTTGAAACCTACATGATCTTATTAACCAATATCACCCTAATAAATTTAGTAAAATTTAACTTAAAATGTATAAGCCCGTTCTGGATCATCTGGGTAGCTGTCATTGTGGTGCCTTCACTATCTTGTGTGTGTCTAATCCAGTCAGCGAGTACCAAGTAGCCCTGTATTCATAATTGCAGGAAAGTGAGAAAGAGCAGAAAATTATGCATTTGTATCAAAGAAAGTCCAATTGAAATGATGGCAGGTAGCCCTGGCTGGTGTGGCTCAGTGGACTGAGTGCCAGCCTACAAACCAAAAGGTCACAGCTTCAATTCCCTGTCAGGGCACATGCTTGGGTTGCAGGCCAGGTCCCCATTTGGGGGCAGACAAGACACAACCAACTGATGTTTCTCTCACTCTCTTTCACCTTACCTTCTTCTATCTCTGAAAACAAAAAAAGAGAAAGAAAGAAAGAAAGAAATGATGGCAGATAGTATGAATGAAACTTAGGTAAGAATTTGAGTGGACTGAGTGTTAAAGAAAATGAATCCTTTTACAAAGCACACTGTAGAAGGGGTCTTTGAACTCAACAGTCAGTCAGTACCATATTCATATTTTAAGTTGCAGTTTGGGTTCAGCAAAATATTATCTGGCACATAAAAGCAATGTTGTTGATTTAAATTGTACTTATTGATTTTTAGGGTTTTAGGTAATATGTTTTTAAAGTTTATAATATATAATAATAATAAGCATGAGAAGTTTATACCTATTTTTATCTTAGTATATATATCAGTACAAATAATAATATAATAATTTAGTTAAACATAGCAAGGTCTTTTTTCCCTTTAAATGAACTTCAACATTCAGGTATTCTGTTAATATATGTATTACTTAAATTTGAGAATCACTCATTTATTGTTTGTATTTACTGAAAGATCTCACCGGTTCAGTTTGCTGCAATTCAGTATGGAGTATCACCCACTCGTGGCCTCACCAAGTACTCATTACTTAAAAGGAAGTGCTTTTTCTCTCACCCCTTTTAATTCACCAACTTTATTATCAAATGATACAGTAAATAGTTTGAGTGTCTTTATCATTGAAACTTCTTTATCCTGACCTCTACTTGTTGGGTACACTCATCTGTATATAATTGATGCCTCCCCTGAACTTGGAGAAAGGGGTGGGGAAAGTCAGAGGGTAGGATATTTTAATTTCTCATTGCAATGATAACAAATTACCACAAATCTAATGGCTTAAAAACAACACAAATTTATTATTTTACAGTTTGAGGGGTTAGATATACCAAATGAGTTTCGCTGCTAACATCAGGTGTCAACAGAACTACAGTCCTTCTGGGGGATCTAGAGAAAAATTCATTTCTTGCCTTTCCAAGCTTCCAGAGATGCCCCACACTCCTTGTTTTGTGGCCCCACACCCTTCTGACCTCTGCTTGAGTCACCAAATCTGCTTTTCTGACTCTGACCCTTCTACCTCCCGCTTTCTTTTATAAGGACACTTGTGATTCCATTGGGCCCATTCAGATAATTCTGGAAATCTCCCCACCTCAATAACACTAACTCACATCTGCAAAGTCCCTTTCACCATGGAAAATAAGTAATGTATTCGCAGGTTCCTGGGATTAGGATCTGGACATTATTCAGGTGGCACGATTCTGCCTACCACAAGGGTGTGACAATGTCCAGCCAGTCCCAAGAGCAGAAACTCGATAGAGGAATCCACTTTGGAGAAGTGTGGAAACACACTCTCCTGAAACAGACAACAAAAGGGGCTGGATGTAGGGTTAAGAGAAGCATCTTATGATGAATGGGGAAGAAGGAGGTTCATTTTCTAAGGAATTAAGGAGCAGGTTGAGGGTTTAGAAAGGGTGGGAAAGATCTGGAAACACTGCTTAGGAAGGTGGGGAAGCCTCCAACTAAAGATGAAAAAGCAACTGCTTCCCTGAGGGCTCATCTGAGATGTCAAGGCAGCCACCTGAGTAAGATGTGGGATCTGAGGTCACGCCAATTACCATGCACATGAAGATGACACTAAACCCAGCGCCAAGAGAGCTGTCTAAATCTGCTTCATATTTTTCAAACAAAGCAAACAATGACATCAGAATTAAAGTAGCTGCACACCCTCCTTTTTGTTTTGCCATTGTTTTTCTATTTCCATGATTCCTATAAGAAACTGACACTAATTCAGCTAGCATAAGAGGAAAAAGGAGATGAATCATAGACCACACTGGAAATAAACCAAGAAATAGGAAAACTGATCTTGGCCCCAAAGAACAACAATGGTGAAAAATTGCACTGGCAAAGGGGCTATATACTGAGATTTCAAATTTCTCAAAGGGCAAAACATGGAGTTTGATAACATCTACCAGCTGCTTCTCCTCTGTAAGATTTTTGCCCAGGAGACAACTACTGAAGCTGGGGTGCATTTCTCTCTTGCTGTGTCATACGGTGTTCCTCTCCCCTTCCCTCCCCTCCCCCATCCCCCCAGCGCTCCTGCTGCCTGGCGTGTGTGTGTGTGTGTGTGTGTGTGTGTGTGTGTGTGTGTGTTCGGTTTCTCTCCCCCTTGTAAGAACACAGCCGCCTGCCTTCGCCTGCTGCTGCTGCTGCTGCTGTTCTGACTAGCTTTTTGCTGCCTCTTTGCCTCTCCTTTACTCTCTCTGCTTAGCTTCTTGCCTTCTGGTAAGTTTGACAAACACTCCCCCCAAGCAGTGTGAGAAGATGTGGGGTGCGGTTTGTAGTGTTCGAAACTTGCAGCATTGAGATTGCCAGTGAACTGTTGAAGAACTTTCCATTGTTTTATTTATAATTAAAATGTGTTGCTCAGAAAGGGATGTGTGTGTGTGTGATAATCTGCTGGGACTGCTAGTTCAAGGGAAAAACTGTCTCCCAGCAGAGGAAAAACCGGGCAAAAAAAGTTTACAGAGGATAAAATTTAGAAATAATTTTTTGCTGTAAAATTAATCTAGAATGAGTGGATTTAAAAGTCACAGTTCTTTGACTGCTTTTTCTCCCTTTTGTTGGTTTATCTTGAGGCTACTTTTAAGAATTGAGTCAGTCATCCTGTGGTTTAGAATGACTCGGTTATTCCATTTTAAAGTAAATGTGGTGCATGAAGTTTAAAGGCTACCCATGGCATTAACATAAAAACATCAGGGATTACTGTCTCTGATCAACGAGGAATAAGGCTAATACAAACAAAATGCTTGCATTTAGACTAGCCACCCTAATACTCCTATGGAGAGTAAGTTCTAAATTCATTGCTTAGAAGTTTGGTTTACTCTAGATTTTATAATATTCTAAGAAGACTTCCTAACACTTTAAAACCCACATATGCATTTAAGCCAACAAATGTTTACTGTTTTCAATTTGTATTAAAAAGTACTTTTCCCTTGATTTCCAATGATAAAATGCTAAATGCCACGGCTCCTTTTAGAAAAGCTTAAAATAGCTTCTGGCTGAACAGCAGGTGCTGTGCCTTTCTCCAAGTTCAGGAGAGGCATAGTTATATATAGATGAGTGTGCCCAACAAGTTGTGGTTGGGATAAAGACACTTCAGTGATGAAGACATGGCAACTGCTCACTGTATCATTAGATAATATGGTTGGTGGATAAAATGAATCAGTGTGAGTTGTAGGGCTGGGTGGAAAAGGTGCAGGGATTATGCAAAACAAAAAAACTCATAGACACAGACAACAGTACAGTGGTTACCAAAAGAGGGGGTGGGAGGAGGTAAAAGAAGGTAAAGGGGGATAAATGGTGATGGAAGGAGACTTGACTTGGGGTGGTGAACATACAATACAATACACAGATGACATATTATAGAATCGTACACCTGAAACCTATGTAATTTTATTAGCCAAGGTCATCCCAATAAATTCAATAGAAAAAAAAAGTGTGAGAGTAAAGAGTACTTCCTTCTAAGTTAATGAGTACATGGTGAGGGCCACAGGTGGGTGGCGATGTCTGTACATTGAATTTTCTGTTCTTGCTGGAGTTCAAGCATTTGACCCCTGCTGCCCTGAGAACCGGAGGAGGGGGCCAGGCATAGAGCAGTGTGTTTCTGTTTTTGCTGTCATGTCTCCGCAGCAGCAAAACCTGTACATGATGAGGACCCTGTCATTTTTTTTACCCTGATGCTCAGCCACTTCACCATTAAATATCATTTACAAATAGAATGCACCATAACTTAAAGGCCTAAGCCAAACCTATTGCAAGCCTCGCCATGGTGACAGCCAGAAACCCTGGAATCTGTGACTTGGCTCATTCTTTTCCCCTTGTTTCCAAAGAGCCCAAATTATATCTAGATTATTTCTCTAGTTAATTTCCTCCCTGTTCATTAAACATTGATGTTTCTCAAAAATTATTAAGTTATCCTAGAGCTTCTGGAGTGAAAAGAGAAAGTTGTAACCTGTTCCTGTTCTCTAAAAGATAGTCAGTCAGTTTTTATATTAGAACAAAAAATCATTAGAGAAATTTAAAGAATTTCTTAATTTACACCTTCTCTCATTCTCTGTCTTATTCCAAAAATGATGCTAGTTTTAAGCTCAGAAAAGCATTTTCATCCTCTGGGAAAAGGAAAATACCAGAAAAAGCAAGAAAGTATATCCTATATCCAGTATAAGAATTCATTTATATCAATATACTCTTATTAATCAAATCTTCATTTATACAGGAAGATAGTTAAGAATTATTATTGTTATGAAGGATTTTAGTAAGTTCAATGGCTCTAATATTAAGTATTTTAACTTTGAAAAAATAAGACCATTTAAAATGTAAATATTTAAAATGTATACATCTATGTACTTCTAATAATTATAAATCTACATAGAATTATTTAAGAGAATGGTTATACAAATTGGCTATTCTAAACAAAATGATAAATATGGCCATGAAAAACATCTTGAATTACTCTGTTAATATCAATAATAGGAGATACTACTGGAATTTAAGGGCCAAAACTAAAAATCTGCTAATAGCATGACCTGATTTGGAAAAATGGCTTCCCACTATTCCCACCCACCCAACTGCAATATTGATGATTTGTGAAAGAACATTTGGTCTGTGTTAGAAACTGTAATTAGCAGGTGCTCATTTGGGGATATCCTTATCATTTACACGTAACTGGGTTAACTACAGAAAACCCGGCTGTGCTTGCCACTAGGTACCAAACCCAGTATGGAGGCCAACCACTCTGTACAGCTCTCGGGAGAACCACAGTCAACACCTCCGGGGGACAGTTCATCATTACCCAGTCAAAACGGCCTGGAGAAGCAAGGGCATCAAGACTCCTCATCCCCACTCCAAGCACCATTGAAGGATGCAGAGGTGAAACCTGAATCAGGGGCTCATGACATCTCTGAAGAGTTGAATAGACAGCTGGAAGACATCATTAACACGTATGGGTCTGCTGCCTGCACCTCAGGCAGAGAGAGCTCCACCAAGGCCAAGGAGCAGCCTGAGAACACAGAACCCACTGACCATGAGGACGGGGACTGTGAGGAAGCCACTGAAGAGGCTGAGAGAGAACCCGTCACTTCTGGAGAGCCACCCACAGCCAAAGAGCCTGTCAGCAATAAAGAGCAAAAATTGGAAAAGAAAATCCTAAAAGGATTAGGCAAGTAGCTGTATTCTATATTATGATTTTTCTTTGAATTAGTTCAAAAAAAGGGGGGGAGCTCTTCCTCCAACCTTTATTAAAAGACACACCTCATATTAGGATTACTGCAACAGCTTCCTTCAGGGTTTCCATACACACTCTTGCTGCACTTGTCCCCAGTGCTTTCCCTCAGTAGAGCTAAAGTGAACTTCCCACAGGTTACCCACTTCCCCTCTGCCCTCAGTGGCTTCCCACTGTTCTTAGAACAAAGACCAGAATTCTCAACAGTCTTTCAGGCACTAATGGTCTAACCCAAACCTCCTAGCTTTATCTCACACCGCTCTACCCCACAACATCCCCCTCCAGAACACTCTGTCCCTATCACCCCCACCGCTGCTGCTGCCGCCTAATAACTAGTCATTCTGATCTCTTTCAGTTCTTTAAATCTGCCTCAGGGCCTGCATACATCCTATTTTCTCTACCTCGATGTGCCTACCCATTCCCCCTGTTCAGACATTTGACTGCTTACCTCATCATTTAGCTCACAACTCAAATGGCATTTTCTTAGCCCAGCTATAGATGAAGGCTTACTGTTTTCTGTTTCTGTTGGTACTATGTATCTTTCCTTCCTAGCGTCAACATTTAAGAGTGTGCACTTATTTTGTGATTATTTGGTTAATAGATGTCTTCCCCACTAGCTCTTTTTTCAAGGGCAGGGACTGTGTATATATTGGACATCATCAGAGGCCTAGTGTGTAGGACAATGGATGGCACATGGGAGGTGCTTGGTAAATATTTATTGTAAAGATAAATGCCTGAATAAAAGCAAAATTATTTAAAACAAAGCTAATGGAATTTAGATTTAAACAAAATGTGAGTGTTGGGATTGTTTTGTACATGTGAAATGATTGTCAGCTGGATCACTTAGTAGTATGTCCCATTACTATATAAACTATTTTTTTAACAAAGCTCTTCAGAAATGTGTCCATTTCAGAATGTCAACAATTGCAGAAAATATTCTTACTCTCGTTATTCCATTGGTTCAGCAAATACTTATTAATGTCTTGTCTTTATGAGGCCCTGTGCTAAGTGCACAAAGATAAATAAATGGTCATGGCCTTTTAGTCAAGGAGCTCTAGGTATAGAGAGAAAAACCGACATGTAAACTAATTATTACATAAGCTAAGTGCTAGAACAGGCACAAGAAAACTGTTAAGAGACATGAGGGACACCAAAAATGCCTGTGAAAGAAAGGTGAGAGAATTATTGTTTTAGCTAGGAATGAAAGTGTGTTACTTTGCATATGAATGCCCCTCTGTCTGTGTTCCTTGGTGAATTTCACTGAAACACTCACTACTAATACCACCTCCTAGGTGATTCATTCCCTGACTTGCCCAGGTAGAATCAGCATCACCTTCCTTAGTTTTTTATTAAATTTCCTGCAGCAAACATTTGTTTACATATCTGCCTCCCAAGCTGCATGGAGAATCTATCAAGGGCAGTGGTCACATCTTACTCGTTTCTGAAGACAACAAGGCAGAGTGAATGATTGTGAGCATTAGAATCAGAAGTAACATTATCTGTAAACCCAAAAGTATGTCTGTGCTGGCACAGCACATCACAATGATGCTTTAAATCCATTCACTGCTGGCAATGCCTTCAAAAAGGGCTAAAAGACACATTCAAATAGTCTCTTTGACCTACCCAGCAAAAATATTAACCCAGATAATATCTAGTTGCAGCACGCAAGATTGGAATTACTCTAGTGTTTTAGCACTTTGGGAAGGAGAATAAAGTTGATCTGTGTTACAGGAGCTATTTTTCCTTCTCTTCCAAGGCACCTCAAAAGAGTCCCTTGACAAAAACTTCCCATAAGATAATACAAAAGCACATGCAGAGGTGAATGATTTCCAGTGTTTCCACCAAGAAAGTTCTTTCGCTTTATCACTCTAAAATCATGTCTGCACAGGAATTTGTACGAGTTGTACTGAGAGGATGGATATGAAGAAAATAGAAGTTAAAGATGGCCAAGTTTGGTTTCCATTCTGTTTATGAATTATTTCAAGATCTGCATGAGCCTGTTAATTACCAAATAATTTTTAAAATTTGAGAAAAAATTCCACAACTCTAATTCTGCCACTCTCCACAAATTACCAAATTTCGATGGACTGTGTTTGGTCGGAGCCAGCGTCTGTGAGTCGGACTGCACGGGTGGGTCCACTCTAATGACACACGCCCATGCTGCTGACCCGCCCATGCCGTCCCTCTGAACACCATCCCATGTTCTTCTAACTGCTGTGCTATTCCAGCTCTGATAGGAGCTCAAACAACATTTAAAGCTAATCCAAATATCTAACCACCATTTTAAATATTATTTCTGTTGTCTACAAGTGATTTTAATAGGCTTCCTGGCCATTTTTCAATTAAATGGCCCTGCATTATTATCTAAATCAGTGGTTTTCCAACTTAACTAAGCATTAGAATCAAATACACAATTGGTCAAAAACGCTGCTTCTTAGCACAGAGATTCAGGATTGGTAGGTCTGGATTAGGGCCAAGGCACCCTGGGTAATTTTGACACAGTGAAGAAGCAATGGTCCCAGTGCTTCTAAAAGTGTTTCCTCTGCCTTTCGCAGAAAATAGGAAGTGCCAGCTGTGATCACCTTTTAAAATCTATCTGGACTTTCTACAGAATTTGATCAAGTCGTTCCACCCATACCCAAAGACATAGCCTTAGATTTCACTTATGTATTTGATCACGGATGAGTTTTTAGTTATTGCACGTTTATCAGAAATTTTTCACTTTATTGGTATTTTTAAGATGCTGAAATGTTCTGACTCTCTAACCCCAAACTTTCCAACTTTGGGACGTTGGAGATTTCAGGCCAAGTTACAATGATCCTACTGCCAGAAGTCTCTGACCTTTAATACACAACAACAAAAATCTCCAATAGTGATGGGCATGGTTTATGACATTTCCTAAACTTACTGGACCCAAATACCCTTCTTTCACAGAGCACCTCTGCATCTGTAGAAAGTATGTCTGCAGCCCAGGCACCCGGGACTTATTTTTCCTGTAGGGGCTGCAAATCCTCCCACAACCAACATGCTGCCCCTTCACTGTGCAGAGTCACTATCATCCTCTTCAGTGTGCACGTGCTCCTTGGCATCTGAAGTGAGAGGAACAAAAACAGATTCCCTGTTGGAGAACACCGCGGCATGTCCTGTTAACATCTAAAGTGCCCCCTTGCTTCCCTCACTCCATCCTCCAGGCTCGCAAGTGATTTACTAATCATTTCTCTGCTAACATTATCTGGGCTGCACAAGATCCACATCATAATAAGCACAAAACTGATAAAATATAATATATGTTCTGATATTTTGGTTGATAACTGATTGAGCAGGAAATCAGTTTGAAGCATAGGCCCAAGAGAAAAGCAGAGCTGATCCACAGGTCCATTCTGAGCTCAGGATCCATTCAGTCAAACCACTTACTATAAACAGGGAAATTGAAGCCTAGAGATTTTTTTTTTTCCCTTTTATCGATTCTAGAGAAAGGGAAAGGGAGAAAGAAAGGGAGAGAAACATCAATGTGAGAGAGAAACATCGATTAGCTTCCTCTTGCACGTGTCCCAACTGGGCTTCTTCCATGACTAGGAATCAAACCTATGAGCTTTTGGTTTACAGGAAGATGTTCCAACTGACTGAGCCATACTGGTCAGTGCGAGGCCTAGAGGGTTTTGTGTTTTAAAGACTGAAAAAAAAATGTTACTCAGCTAGTTGATGTAATTGTAAGATTAGTCATAATGAAAGCAAGGGGAAAACCTGAAGTCATTAATATTGCAGAACCAAATATATATATAAATACAAAAATAATTGGTGCATTAGTTGAGAAGTATTTACTTAACTCACTTAATGTGTTTCATTTGTGTGGTTCAAGAGAGTTTCAGTTCTACATTCTGAAGGGTACCTTGACTAGGACATTGGGATTCTGAAATGTCTCCGGCCATTTACTTACTTTGCCTGAGAATGGTCACTTTCCCGGATGGTCTATTTCATCCATTTTAGCTTGATTTCTGGTTTCTCTGTTAGAAGGAAATAAACTGCTGCTTTGAAATAAGTGCTAGATTTTCTGGAAGAGATGGTAGGAGAGCAGATACATTCATGGAGGAGAAGAATCAGCCAAGACTAAAAGGTTCATGAGTAGATTCATAGGGACGCTAAAACATGGGCCAGATACTGAAAGGAGAAGAGGGTTTAGAGAAGTAGGTGGAAGGAGAGAGAAAAATATGTCTCAAGCAAAATAATTCATACTCCTTTCTGAGCTGAGTTGGGAAAGGATATATTCATTTCTTATTGCTTTTTCTAATGTGTTTCTTTTTTATTATAAGCTTGGCTTTATTTTATTTTTCCTGGAATAATCTCCCCAGTATGACTCTTAAAGGTTTTTTTTTCTTTTTAAGAAATTTTTCTTTATAGTTGCAGCCAAGAAATTACTAGTAGTTTAAACACATCGTCAACCAACCTAATAAGAAGTCCAGGTCCACTGTCCAAATGAGTAAGAAGCCAAAGTTCCAATTACATATAATAAGGCCACTAAAATACAAGAGAAATAAAATGTCAGCTGAATGGAAAACTATGTGACTAGAAAATACAGGGAAGGCAGTATTTTCAAAACTGATATAGTTAATAAAACCAATTAAAGCAAACAAAAACCATGACTATGAGAGGTGACAATGAGGGGTGAAAGAATCTTTATAAATTTTAAAAGTGGACCAAAACATTTGAGGTAAACATATATGCCAGCCAAACAATGTTGTTTTTTGTTGTTTTTATCTAAACCAAGCTAAAAATAGTTAAAGCTATTTCAGGAATCAAAATCTTAGAGGCTGAACTCAGAATCCATTTAGCCAACCCACTAATTTCATACACAGGAAAAATGAGATCCAGTGAGTTTAAGAATCGGTAAAAGAAGTTACTCAACTGGGATTAACTATGCAGCTGGTTCTAGAACCCAGGGTCCCAAACTGGAGCCACTGTTAATTTTGCCCTACTGTTCTTCCAACTACATACACATTTCCCTTAAAAGGTATCCATAGTTATCAGGAATTATTTGTATTACACTTGTTATCTTTAAATTATGTTAGAGGGAAAACAAAGGTAATATTGAAATATAATTCTGGGTCTAATATTTGAAAAGAACACTCAAAGTCTTTTCCTGCTTTCAGCTTTTTCCACCACTCTTAGAAATCAGGAAGGGAGAAGATAGATGCACATTTACACCCAAAGTTCTAAAAGATCATTTTTTTTGGGGGGGGAAAGCATAGTTTTGAACACTCATTAAATCTACATAATTTGTCACCAAACTTTGCATAAATAGTCATCACTATGCTAAAAGTTCAAGAAAAATCCTAGTCAACACATCTGTAGCTAATTTCATTGTCTTAAAGTTTTCTGTTTCTTTGATGTAAGAAGTAATATTTTTGCATTACAATACTCCTTCAGTCTACAACAGTGCTAATAGCCACAGTCATGTGACATGGCTGATCTTGCTACATGGGTGGGTCTACTTTCGTGTAGACTTACAACCAAACTGAGCATTATGCAAGGTATATATGCAAGGCCACCATATACCTTGCCCAGCTTTAATGAGGACTTCAGGTCTGCCCCTTGCTTTCTTTATGACTAAACTCACAATCATGTTCCTTTGGAATGACACATTGGGAATTAGGCAGATCACCCCCTCTGAATAGATGTCCCTGGTAGAGGAATTTTTCCTTTTGTGTCCAACACCGTCACCAAATGACGCTATTTTTATGGAACTATAATTACAGCCTTTCTTAGAAGATGAGCAAATCTGTCTGTTCCGCTGCTCTGTGATAATCCCACACACCACTCCAGTCCAGCAAAATCAATGGAAGTTTAAAATCTAAGTTCTTTGGTGTCACAAATTTGTGAATTCTGCACATGTCTGTTTCCAATTTCTTGGATTGTTTTTGTTGATGGGAGAAGTCACTTCTGAAGGATAGATTGATGCTTCTGAATGTTAATCTTCTACACAAAATAGCAGCATATGAGAAGAGACCTCTATGAGCGCAATGATAAAAAAACCTTCTCATAGTTAAAGAAAATAAGTAGAAAATATACTTCATGTGGGGAGAAAAGAGAGCCATTGGACTCACTCAAGTGTTTCTATCTCCCACAAATAAGATACGTCATGGTTTTATGTGTCGGTGTTCATCCTGGGAGGTATCCCAGCATACACTAAATGTCACAGGTGACAGTAAGACCTATCTTTCCTCTAGCCAATTACACAGTTGTCTTCAAGACTCTCCATTTGATTGACATGATGCTAGCATGTGCTGGTTGGCTTTGTTTTGTTCCATCATTACCAACATTTACTGAGCACTTATCATGGACCAAACACTGTACTGGATCCTGGACCTAAACTGATAATAGTACAGTGTCTTACCTTTAACAGGTGACACTAACATAGCACAGCGGTCCTCACGTGGGCACCTTCCACAGACCAAAGGCAAGCGTGAACGGATGGTGCCAGCCCCATGCAAATTCATCCCTATGCTACAGAAATAACTCAAGCCCAGGTGCAGCGGGGGTGGAGCAGCACTGGTTGCCAGTTTAAAGGCAGCAAGTTAAGCCAGGCCATAACAGGAGAGCTAGCGGGGCACCTCTCATGCCTACCTTCTCCCATCGTAGGCCGTGTCTCTAATGAGAACTGACTCACTGGGCAAAGATAGACAAAACCAGCTGTTAGAGATGAAGTCATTTTTTTTTTCCAAAAAACAATTTCCTTTTATTTCTCTCAGTTTCCCTGGCATCAAAATTCCACATGGGAGTGAAGTGATTTAGAGCAAGTAGACAAACTTTGGATTCAGGCCTTGGCTCTGCCAGTAATAATCATGTAACTCTGGACTCTCTGGGCCTTAGGTTCTTATCTGTAAAATTAACCAGTTGTCTGTGTGCCTCTGAAGTTCTTTCTAGATCTAAAGTATTTGGAAGCCATTGGAGTCACTAGATTTAGCAAATAAAAACAAAGGATACCCAGAAAATTTTTAATTTAAGATAAACAATACATAAAAATTTTTAGAACGGCTATATCCCATGTCCTGTATTTTATCTAGCAATCCTAATTCCATGATTTATCTGCCTATCCAAAATGAAAGCAAAAATTCCAACAAATAGGAAATGCCTGTTCTTGAAGGAAAGGTTGTCTAAGCTGTTAATATCCTTACACAGATTTGTGTCAGGAAACATGGGCTCCACTGTGCAGTTTGACCTCCCCACTCTGATTAGACAGAGTGCTTGTCCGTCTGATCCACCCTGATTGGACTTTTGAAAAGATAGGATCAGTGATACAGGTAGGCCTCAGGGTCCCTACCCTCCCTCCCAGTGCAGCCCAATGGCCACTTAAAGACAAGATTTCTTGTCTTTAATGGCACCACAGAAAGGCAAACTGAGCACTTTGAGCTGAAGAAGACAAAAGGAAGAACAATGAGGGGGGGGAAAGAAAGAATCTGAGGCTTACCATCAAATAATCACGAACAGATGAGTTCTTAAACGTAGCATAAACTCCAACTGGGAACAGAAATGAAACTGCCAACAGAGATTAAGGCCTGGGCGGGAGAAGGGGAGGCCCAGGAAGGCCAAACTTGTAACCACAGAGACACATAAAGGCCTGGACAAGACCCCGCAGGCTGTGGGTCCATTTTCTCTCTCTGTTGATTTTATTCTTTGCTTGGTAGGATATATGATCAGAGTTATTCCCACCTAAAACTCATGGAATGGGCTTATGCACAGAAGCAAGAGAATTGGTTTCCCCAAAAGAGAGAGGAAAGAGGTACCAAAAGAACAGCAACACCAAAATTTTTTTTTCCTAAAATAAAGAGGACAGACCAAACTCTCAAGTTTCTCTGCTTCAGGCTGGAATTACAGCAACTCCATGTATCAATGGTGACTATTTCACAGTAGTCAGAAATTTTGATTTCTGCTACTGCTTTGCTACTTTAAAAAAATTAATTAACATGAGGAAATGGTTGATTTATTCTTTCATAAAGTCAGTGTTTTTGATTCCTTTGAATATTTTCAAAATATTTAAAATTCTTTTGAATATTTAGACTATGGGGAGGGGAGTAACAAGAATGGATTCTTGGGAACTACTGTTATATTGAGAATCTACCATGAGCCTGAGACTGTACCACATAGTTTCACAAACTTCTCAATGAATCCCCATTGACTCTGTCAGGTAGGTGCCATCCCTTCTTACAGGAAAAGAAAATTATATTTGAGGCTCAGATAGGTTAAGTGGCTTAGTCAGGGGTGGGTAGTAACTAACCAATGGACAGTCTGAGAGTTTCCGGCCTGTATCATCTGACTTCAAGTTCAACGCTTTCTTTTAAAAACGTCTTCACGGTTTTCATTTTCTTTTAAGGCAAAGAAGCCAACCTGCTAATGCAAAATCTGAACAAGTTGCAAACACCTGAAGAAAAGCTTGATTTTTTATTCAAGAAGTATGCTGAATTGGTAAGGTCTTTGATTCCCTGCTTTTGTCAGAAAGGTTCAGTCTCTGGTTAGAGTTGGGAAAAGAGGCTCTTAGTTTTGGGGGTACATCATTATAGATCATGACTGGATAGTTCAGACAAGCCAAAGCTAGAATTCATAAAAGCAGAATTTTTAAAGGGAAAAGAAACAGAAAAACTGAATAACAGCAGAAGGGGGAAAGAGGATAGTGTTGGCGTCTACTCCACCTTCAAGTATGGGTATAATTTGGCAGATAGAAGAGAGAATTATACATAATTGAAAATTCTGGATATTTTTAAGCTCTTTTTGGCTTTGCAATAGAACAGATATACACTCAGCATAAACTTTCACTCCATTGTGTGCCCAGGTTTTGGAGGGGTCCCCTCAGGAAGGCAAAGGGTTGAGTTAATCTCACTCCCTTATTTGTGACACATTCTCATTGGGTCTGGATGACTTTTAGTTAGATAGTTATTCATTCATTTATTCTCTTTAACCTACACCTCTTCCTCTCCCCCACATGGCAAAGTGTTCGATGTGGACTGTATTGTGCCCATTCTGGGTCTTCCCCATTCAGTCTTCCCTCTAAGTCAGGGCTGCTGGAGGAAGGGAAGCCACTCCCAGGCATCAGAGAACTCATGATGTGCATTGTTTCCTCATCAATGGGCGAGCTGGAGGAAAGGGAGCATTTGGTGAAGCCAGCATGTCTGGTTTCAATGAGCCCTCATAAATACTTGCTAAAGGAGTGATGTCAGAAATCTGTGTACTACCCTAGGGTATGTGAAGCCCACAGCTGAGAGGTGGCATCCTCTCACGTGAAGCGAGGCAATATGCTTCTCTCTGATTTCTGCTTATTTTCTTTCAAAAATTAACTTACTTCTTTTAGAGAAGCAGTGACAGAATGAAACTTATGTCCACACACAGCTGACCAATTCCTGCAGGCCAGAGGTTGGCCTGCATCCATGGGCAGATCTACCTGGAAGCCACAGGAGAGGAAGAAGAGTCAGGGCCTCTCACTGCCATGGGCTCCCCAGAAGCCCTGGATCTACTTCTCTTTTCTTAATTTTGTTGCTTTTTATTTATTTTTATTTTAAATAGAGGGCCTCCAAAACAGAATAAGCTTCAGGCCCACAAACCCCTCAAGTCCCCAGTTACATCTTATCCCTATTGATGGAGTAGAATTTAATGAGTGACTGGTTTTCCTTCCCTTTCACTCTAACTTCAGTCTTATAATCTGTTTTTTCTTTTCTTTTGTGTATCTCGACACATCCTGCTACACTAAACCATCTATTCGGTAGACCCACAGAAATTTGGAAACCCCCAGTGACTGCCTGATTGCCTAACTCTGGCAACAATAGTTTTTAATTATTTTTATTATATTAACCACATCACCATGATATAAGAAAAATGCTGAATACACAATGCAGGGAAAAATTTCTCTAATCCCATAATCTAAAATACAAACTTTAATTTGTCCATCTTCAAGTTCTGCTGTATATGCAGCAATACTATGTATTATAATTACCATCATGAGGTACATACACAGCTGACCCTAAAACAACACAGGGTTTAGGGCCCCAACCCCCTTCACAGTTAAAAATCTGCATACAACTTACTTGCCAAAGACTTAACTGCTAACAGCCTACTGTGGACCAGAAGCCTTACCAATAACCAACAGTCAGTTAACACATATTTTGCTATGAGAGAGATGTGTGTGTTTGTGTGTGTGTGTGTACAGTACTGTATTTTTACAATAATATAAGCTAGAGGAAAACATTATTAAAAACTCATAAGGGTAAGAAAATACATTTATAGAACTACACATATGTATTGAAAAAATCGTGTATAAGTGGAACCACCCAATTCAAATCCATGTTGTTCAAGAGTCAACTGGAATTTGGACTCTGGTATTTTGGCTCATAGCACAGATATTTTTCCACATACTTTACAAGTCATCATAATATTTTGTAAAAGGGTTGTCATTTTCCATTAAGTGGCCGTATCTACTGGTTCTCTAATTTGGGGACACTTAAGACTCCTTCCACTGTTTGCTACAGTGAACATCATCAGGCATTTGATTTGTTCCTGCTCTCTCTTTTTTATGGTGTTAGGGGAAAGTTCCAGAATTGGGATTACTAGACCAAACATTATGAATGCCTATTTTTAGGACCACATTGCTTTCCAAAACAACAGTTGAAATTTATAAAGCAAGTATCAGTGTATCAAGTATATTGCAATTTATTGAACTTTGGCTATTAACCATCTATGAACAATTTCAATGCCATAAAATAAGTTAGGTGTCAAAAATAATATTTTTCAAAAGTATATGGTTCCCCTTCTCATCTGTCCATCCTGCTCTTTTGAATATTTTCCATATCATTTTCCCTTTGCCCCTTCAATGTACCTATTCATACTAAGGCCATTCACGTTTAGCTTCTAACACCATGAGCCATAGTTGGCTGAACTGGGCATCACTCTAGACTCACTCAAGAAGCCATTTATGGGACCGCAGCCCCACAGCAACACATGGAAGAAGAAGCACTTCTTCACGCTGCTCACCAGGGTCTCAGGGAGCTCCCTGCACCTACTCACCCATCTACCCAAGCCGTCAAGTCATCCCACAGAAGTTCTTTTTCCAAGGATCCTACTGAGTTCAAGCCTTACTTACTAAACTTTGACATGTGTATCATGCCTAATAATAAACTTTAAAGCTCCAAAGATCATTCCATTTTAAAAAAAAGAATAAGAGAAAATTCACCAAAAAAAAAAAAAAAAAAACCATTTCATGTACTTTTCAGA
>PVKU01010662.1:0-19170 GCA_004027475.1 Anoura caudifer | reverse complement strand
TAGAATAAATCATCAAATTCAAAGCTGTGAATCAGACTGCCTCTCCAGCTCACTCATCCTTATATATTCAGAGTTTTGCAATATTACCTACTATAGTATTCATTAATAAATAAGGATAAGTTCATTAATAAGTAAGGACACCTCATGACTAAATTAAGAAATGAGCTAGGAGAAATATTTTTTTGCACATGTCCTCAATTTTAATGTAGTTATGACAACTTCATTAATAGTATTCTAATTTAGTTCTTGGGACTAATGTAGCTTCTTTAACTTATTAGTACAAAAGAGAGAACAAGAGAACTTGTAGATAAAAATCCTATATGCCTTTTACAATGGTACAGAACTGTGTCTAAGTGCATTATTAAATCACAAAGCCAGCATCTGTCTGAAGTTGACTCAAATGCAATATGTTTGTTTTCATTCATTAAGAAACCCCATATGCATTCACAGAAGTCTGATGTAATTACACAAAATTAGCCACACTCTAAAATAAGAAATTATCAGAGAGTTGAGGGTTTTTATTTAGAGCAAAGCAAAACCTAGCTAAATTTCAGATGTGTGTGATCTTGTGTAAACTACAACATTAAAGGGTTGATGAACAAGCACAGATTATCTCTCTTCCAACTTATGAGATACACGTCCATCTCCTCCTCCTGACACTCAGAAAAATCAGATGGGGCACTGTTCCTCCAAAGGGGCAGTTTTGCCTACCACAGGACAACAGGCAGAATCTGTCTGGCGATATTTTGGACGTCACAATTGGGAGACGGGGAGGTACTACCAGCGTCTAGTGGGTAGGGGTCAGGACTGCTGCTACACAGCCCCCAATGCACAGGACAGCCCCACAACAAAAAATCATGTGTCCCAAATGTCAATAGTGCTAAGGCTGAGAAACCCTGACATATGGTTTAATCTTCAAAAACCAAAGTCTAAACCATAAAGGCAATAACCATAATAACAACATACAAATTTTTAAAAAAGGACAATAGGTCTGTCAAGTCTAAACATAAGCATGAGATGTTCCAGCCCTATCCAATAAACATGGTGTAAAACGGAAGGCCCTCATGTATCGTAGGAATGAGAGGTGATTATGAAAAATATGTAATAAAATATCATTGGCTTTCCAATTGAACATCAAGAAGGCTATCCATTTTAATAAATATTTATGGTAATATGGACCTAGTTTTTCCTGATGCTAATTCTCACTAATAATTAAAAATTCCCCACAAATATGAAGATAGGATATCATGTACAAACATCCCCAGCTAGACATGGCAAGAGTTTATCACACACATTTCAGCACAGCAGGAGTAAAATAATTTGTGAGCTGAAGAAAGTGTGACAGTCCTGTTCATGCCTCTTCAAGACGGGGTCATGGAGATGCACATCAGGACTCACATCATGTGTGTCCATTTGCCTCAGACTCTGTGAGGCACCAGGAATAACTAAGGCCCTGCAGCACAGGGGGGCTTCCCAGGGCTTTCCTCTTCATTAGCCAATGAGGTCATTGTTAGGACAAGTACGTGCCTGGCTTACCCTCCAGTCAGGCAATAGGCCTGAGCCCAGCAGAGGAAACGGCTCTGAACAAAGGGCTGCGACTTCCACGTGCCACACTGCTTCTCAGTCTGGGATCCACACCACTAGCGTGCTAGTCTCTGGTGGCTGCTGAAGGTTGAGCCCCAAGCTGTCCCAACCCGACTAAAATTTCATTAAAATATTGCCAAATTTTGCAAATAAAAATATGAAATGCTCACTTAACTTTTCATTTCAGGTAAACAAACAACAAATTCATTTAGTAAAAGTATGTCTCATACAATACTTTGGGTATACCTCTACTGAAAAATTATTCCTTATTTATTGGAAATTCAAATTTAACTGGTTCTACGTTCTCTCTGGCAACCCTACCCCAGAACTCTAGCACCTGAGATGGGAAGTCCGGGGGTACGCTGCTTCCATGTTCCATGCCATCCCTGATACAATTTCAGTTATGGCTGCCAGAGGAGGGTGAGAAGTCCCTCCTGTGCTCAGCAGAAACTACTGTCAGGACTCACTCAGCACAAGCACGAAGGGTGCGCCAGCAGGCAGGGAGCAGGGCATGTTACAGATGCTAGACATGCACTGTTAAGTCGTGCAGTGGCTATTTCCGAAACTTTGGTGACAAATAGTCAATGCTTAGGTAGTCCAGGGGCCCTTTCTCACAACCCACTGACTTTATCTTCTATTCACCAGGAGGCTGCTTTTCTCATTCCTACTTTCAAAAATAGTTGCGATAAGCATATTTTGAGAAAGAATATTGAAAACTAAAGGTAAACCAAGCAGACACACTGTTGACCACTGCCCCAGCGCAAGGCATTAATAATACAGCTTCTGGAAGTTTACAAGGCATGAGTCATGCCTTTCTAATGCTGACTGGCACCATTAGAGACACTCAAGGAAGCTAAAGCTACTTTCTCGACCATGAAAAAGAAGATAAAAGTAAGAAGAGAGCAATAACAATGATGATAGTAAGGAAAAACCTGTAAACATTGTGCTGTGAAAACCGTGTCTGCCAATACGACCAAGGTAGCACTGGTGAGGTTCAGATGATTCCAGAGGGACACTGATAATAGCAAAGAACACACTTCCAAAAACCGGAGTAACCTTTAGGCATTTCCCCATTTGCTCCTTTTTTATTGACTCAGAAGAGATTTCTGCCATTTTCTTTCACATTTGCATGCTCCTGTCTAGCTGGATGAACATCGCACCGAGCAAAAGACGTTAAAGCTCCTACAAAAGAAGCAGGGTCAAATCCAAAAAGAAAAGGACCAGTTACAAAGCGAACACAGCAGGGCTATCCTCGCTCGAAGCAAACTGGAGAGTCTGTGTCGGGAGCTGCAGAGACACAACAAGACACTAAAGGTATGCATCCCCACGGCCCGCACAACGCATCTTCTTGCTTGCGGCACAGATGCAGGCCTCTGGCACTCGTGGGAAGGGCGTGAGTTTCAGGATCAGAGAGCCTTGGGTTCAAATACTAGCCCTGCCCCTTGCTTATTTGTGAACTTCAATAAATTATTTTACCTCCCCAAGCCTGTTTCCTCATCCATAAAATGGGGCTTATGCTAATTTCACTGTGTGGTTGGAGAAAAATTAAATGAAGGCACATACATACCATGCCCATGTTGTATCTGACACAGAACAGGCCCTTAGCAAAATGTGTGCCATTCTCCTTACCTTCCGCTTATGTTGAGCTTGTTTAGTTTTGTTTTTTAAGGTAGGCCTTCATTCTACTCTTTAAAATACACATATGTAAAAATGTAGCATTTTTATATGATAATGAAATATGCATGACATGAAATAAATTGACACCAAGATAGTTGACACAGGAAAGCAAAATTGAGAGGCAAAATGTCAATAGTCATCTGAAAACAGCAGCTGCTTGAGAAAACACTGAAGTTCTTCAGACTTAATTATTCAATCTGAAAATAATAGACTGACCACTTCATTCAGTCTGGATGGGTTTCATTAATTACAGTTTGAGCCTCTAGTTGTGTGGTTAATTTGATTACACACAGACGCTAGCTCCATTCAATGAAGCAAGATGCAGGGCTCTCCAAGATAATACTGCTTGCATTCACAGTCTCCTTCCCAGCTGAAGATCCTGAAGCTTTTGACAAACAAGAATTAATCAGACACCAATATTCCTGGGAGAGAGTTATTATTACATGTGTTTAAAAGGAAATACTTAAAAAAAAAACAGATTAAGATCATTGCTGAGTTTGTACAATTAGGAAAAAATAGAAGAGGATAATATCCCCTCATATTCAAAAATTGCCTTTTAATATCTGGGAAATGGGAGGCCAGTGTGATGAACTTGAACTCTAACTCTCAAATTATGAGTTGTAGGAGATGGGCCTCTGGCATCTCTTCGATCATCACTCTCAGGACAATCAAAACCAGGTTAGATGGGGGCCTGGGAAGGAAAGCATCATTCCCAACTCAAGATATGTGTTCAAGTAATAGCGCTCTGTGCTAACATAAATCTCTGGCTCTCACAGCTCCATAATAAGGAGATAAATTAAATCTGATGTAGTGGGGAGATTTATCCACAAAGAGACGTAAAGAGTGGAATAATGTGCTGTGGTCTGTTTGGGTGACATTCAAAGACTGAATGACGGGAGTGGCAGGCGCTGTGGGTGTCCACACACCCTCAGGAATGGCTTCCGGTTACGGACAAGGAAATCTAGTGCCGCTGTTGTGCCAGGACTTGTGCTAACTGCGCTCCACGTGTTTATTTTATTTAATCTTCACAATGAACTTGTGAAGGTTAACATCTCATTTTATCAAAGAAACTGAGACTCAGCAATCCAAATTAGTTGTCCAAGGTCATGCGTATTTTAAGTGACAAAATCAGGACTAAAATTTTTTAAAAAATATTTCTTAACTTCTTATTTTTTGTCTGGTCCATGGATTTTTTTAGAAGTCTTCATTTTTATAGCCCATCATGATGAACATACCATATGCACTTGGAAAGAATGTCAGTTCAGCTGTTCGGTGTATGTTGCATAAGTAATCTAACAATTAGCTCTAGATGATTTATATGCTTACTGAAGTTTTGTCTAGTTGTTCTATCAGTTTTTGAGGGATGGATGTTTAAAATCTCCTAATTGTGGAATTATCTACTTCTTTTAATTATGTCCATTCCTGCTTTATGTATTCTGAAGTACTAATATATATACATAATTATGATTATGCCTCCTTGATAACTTGACTGTTTTATCCCTATGAAATGTCCTTCAGGAATAATCCTTACCCTAATGTTTATACTATATGATATTGATATAGCCAGTCAAATTTTCTTACTCTTATTGTTCGCATGGTATATCTCTTTCCATCCACTTACTCTCAACTTGGATCTTTATATTTAAAGTACATCTATTATAGACAGCATATAGTTGCACTTTGTTTTTTTAATTCTTATAATACCTGCCATTTAATTAGCATATTAATCCATTAACATGTAATGTAATTATTGGAATGGTTAGATATACATCTACCATTTTATTATTTATTCACTATTTGTCACCTCTGTTTTCTATTCTGCTTTTTTGCCTGCTTTCCTTAGGATTATCTGAATATTTTTAATTCTTTTGTAATTTAGCTCTTGGATTTTTAATTATACTTCTTGGCATTTTTAGTTGTTTCTCTGTGATTACAATACACATTCTTAACTTTCCATAGTCTATCTCGAGTTAATACTACACTATCTCATAAGACACGTAGAAACAGTGCAACTAAATAGGTCCACTTACTACCCCCCAATTTAAGCCATAATTGTTATAAGTATTATATTTACATACATTCATAAAGCCCATGAGGCAATTTTATAATTTTTACTTTGAGCATGTATACATGCATATATATAAAATACATTTCTATACACACATATATTTCTTTGAAAACTAAAGGCAAACTGTCTTTTTTTATTGAGCCAGATAATTTATCTCTCTGGTGCTTTTCATTCCTTCTGAAGCTTTACATTTCTGTCTAGCGTCATTCACTTTAGCCTAAAAAATTTCCTTTAGCTTTTTTTTCTGGTATTTTTTCCATCATCATTTATCCCATTATTATTTCTTATAGTACAGGTCTGCTGGTAATTTGTTCTCTTGTTTTTTTATCCTTAAAATATCTTTATTTTGCTTTTATTTTTGAAAGCTCTACTCATTAGATATAGAATTCTGGCCTAACAAGGTTGTTTTTCTTTTCTTTCTTTATCTCAGCCTTTTATAGATTCTGTATTCTGGCCTCCACAATTTAATAATGGAAATCAACAATAATTGGAATTGTTATTCCCCTGTATGTAATATATCATTTACCTCTGGATATTTTTAAGGTTTTTCTATTGATCATTTGTTTTTAGGACATTGAACACTTTATGCCCAGGTGTAGTTTTCTTCATATTTATCCTACTTAGGATTTGCTGAGCTTCTTGAATCTTTAATTTATTTCATTGACCAAATTTGGGGGAGTTTCAGGCATCATTTCTGCAAATGGTTTTTGCCCCATTGTCTCTCCTTTCCTTCTAAGTTTCTAATCCTGTGTGTGTCAGACCTTTTGATAGTGCCCCACAGGTCCTCAGGTCTCTCTTCATGTTTTTCAGCAACACTTTTTCCCTTTTATTTTCAGATTAGATCATTTATTTTGGTCTATCTTCATATTCACTCTTTCCTCTCTAATGTCTATTCTGCTCTAAGTCCACCCAATGATATTTAAATTCCATATTTTATAAATTTTGACTTGAGACTTTCCATCTGCTTATCATTTTTCTCTCCTGAGATTTCCTATTTTTTTATTCATTGAGATAATATTTTCCTTTATATCAATGAGCATAGTTATAATACCTGTTTTAAAATTCGAGTTTGAAAATTCCACATCTGGGATGTTATAGAACAGGCCTCCTCTGATTATTTTTTCATTTTAGAATGGGTCACATTTATTGGTTCTTTTAAGTCATTGCAGATTATATCCTGGATGTTGTGGCTGTTATGTTATGGTGAATATGGTTTCTAGTATACTCCTTAAAAACTGTTGGATATTTTTTAAAGCAGGCAATTAACTCAGTTAGAGTCAAACTACAAATTCTCTCTCTTGGGCAGCAACCCAAATGTCAGTTCATTTCTCTTTTCCTTAATAGACTGCTTTGAGTCTAACATGTGTACTTATGATTTAGGGCCAGTCTAAGATTTGGGAGGAGTTTATTCAAAGACTTTATGGTGTTCTCACTCTGACTCTCTCCTTCTTGGGAATCCCCCCACCTTCCAGTGGCTGAGGTGGCCCAGAACTCTGTAGTCTTAATGTTCAGACCAGAAAGATAGTAGGTTTTCTATGAGAGTTTTACCTATTCCACACAGCAGCCAATTGCTGTCTTCCCTCAAGCTAAAAGCTGTAACAACAGGAAATTTATAAGGTATACTTCCCTTTTTACCGGTGTAAACTTCCCTCTAGAATCTGCCTGATCTTGTTTGCTCTACAGCACCATTAGGTAGTTGCTTCTTACACTTTGTCCAGAGTTTCTAGTTGTTTCTTACTCTTTTTCCAGAGTTTATGGTTGCTATCTGCAGAAGGGTCAGCATGGTATCAGCTTCCCTGGCCATACAAGTGAAACAGCCTAAGTGTAGCTATATGGAAAGTCCAAGGGCCAGCAGCTTGGGAAGGTACAGAAAGAGAATGCATAGCAGGCTCTTCCCACAACCATAAAATTTAGCTTTTACTCTTCCTTATTAAAATTGATTCTTCAATGAATCAAAAAAACCTCCCCCAAATCTCACAATTTAAAATAATTTAATTTAGAAAAAGACCAGTTAAAGTCTGAGATATGGATTCATTTAAACAAAATACTGCATATATTCAAAGCAATAAATCTGAGCCTCAGATTATACTGAAAAAGAACTGCCCTGTAAGGAATGGGTCTCAGGCAACATGATTTTAGTAAAAGAATAAGTATGATTTATCATCAGAGGATTTCACAGAATCTTAATGTGGATTATAGGAATCATCTAGTTAAAAGTATTCATATGTCTACATATAAATTAATAATTCATTGATTCATTAAAAAAATTTAATGAACACCTATGGATCATGTGCCAGGCACAGCACCAGTTTTAAGATAGACAATGATGCTTGCAAAGATTATTTTATTACATATTCAGACTTTGTTCTTCAATCTTCTTTGCATTAATTTTCACTTTCAATAATGTACTTAATAAAGAAAATTTTATCTCAGACACCATTCAAATGATTGCATTTTTTTAACCAGTTGACTCAAATTTTATAAGATTGTGCTAGATTCGTTTTTCTCTCATTGAAAAACAATTCAGCCACTGTAGAAGGAGGTATGGAGATACCTCAAAAAATTAAAAATGGAACTGGCATTTGATTCAGCAATCTCACTTCTGGAAATATATCCAAAGAAACCTGAAACACTAATTTGAAAGAACATAAGCACCCCTACATTTATTGCAGTGTTACTTACAATCACCAAGATATAGAAGCAGCCCAAGTGTCCAGCACTAGATAAGTGGATAAAACAACTATGGGGCATTTACACAATGGAATTCTAGTTGACCAT
Source organism: Anoura caudifer (assembly GCA_004027475.1). Taxonomy (NCBI): domain Eukaryota; kingdom Metazoa; phylum Chordata; class Mammalia; order Chiroptera; family Phyllostomidae; genus Anoura; species Anoura caudifer. The sequence continues at coordinate 11,063 of PVKU01010662.1, read as the reverse complement.
AAAAAAGAAGAAAATTTTACCCTTTGCAACAGTATGGATGGACCTGGAGAACATGATGCTAAATAAGCCAATCAGAGAAAGACAAATACTATCCGATTTCACTTACATGTGGAATCTAATGAACAAACTCAACTAACAAGCAAAACAGAGACAGGCTCATAGATAGAGGGCAGGCTGACAGCTCTGGGGGGCATGATTGGGGGTGGAGGGGTTGAGCAAAAAGGGTAAAGGACACATGGCCATGGATAAATGTGTGGTGATTGCAGGGCGTGGGGAATAATGGTAATGGGAAAAATACAATTTAAAAAACTTCAAAAAAAAAAGAAAAACAATTCAATGTAAAATACAAGATGCCCTTTTGCGGGCCAGCAATGGATTCTACGATGGTTTGACACATGTTCAATGCCCTCATAACATTTATACCTTCTTTCTATGTCCAGTAGCCAGTGAAAAACTCAAGAGTTACTGAGTAGCACAAGATGCTTCTTCCATTGACTTACTCATTCATGGACAGAATTATTATAAATGCCAGTGTCATTCAGATCATGGTCTGTAATGCTATGACTGGGAACTTGTTGGCTTCTAAGCTAATCAGGAGCAATGATGAAACAATCACTACCATATGTATATTTAATTGTTCTTAACAAATGAGCATTTTTAGTGAAATATGTCTTATACATATTAGCATACAAAGTTCAGGGAAATAAGATCTCCAATAGTGAATTTCTTCAGATTAGGAAGTACAACGATCTTCTACAATATCCCTAAGATATTGTCACTCAAGAAATGTTTTACCACGAATAAATTATAATTCTGATATCAGGAGTCATATTAGAGTTAGAAACTATGTTAATACTGTAGAGGAAAGAGAACACCTAATAATAAATTAAAATATTTTCAGAGCTTATATTTTCAGCATCAGCTTTATTTTGATCACATTGTTCTACTATTATAATAAAGATTTACACAATTACTTCTTTTAAATCATCATTTCTTTTTCTTAAATCTTGCTACATAATTTGATAGCAGTAGGGAACTAAATGCAGTATAATTTTACTTGCCAACAATGAAGGAAGCTTTCATAATAACAATTAATCAGAACTGAAAGGAATCCTAAAATGTCTGTATCACTTGTCAGCAGCGTCTCTATCTTTGGTGATGGAGCAAGATTAAACCCTTTTATTCTAAAAGAATGAGAGGAATAATCACAAAGCAAACAATTCTCAATATAGATATGGGAGAAATGTGGGTGCATTGTTACTAGTTAGCAATGAAGGGAAAGTTTTGATTTAGGAGAAAAGAGAACAGAAATCACATAAAAGCTCATTTCCACTTCTTAAATGTTAACAAAGTGGAAGAGGGGAAATTAGATGTTTCATTTTAGAGTTAAAGAAGATGTGAAGTTTAATATTGCTTTCAAATTCAAAATTTACATTGACTGTTTCAATTACCCTACATGACACATGGGATGATTATTCTTCAGAAATAAAATATGTTTTCTAAGGTTTCCACTTACCTTTTTTATTGCTGTAATTGATCTCTGGCTATCTTGGTTTCCTTTTCAAGCTTTCTGATGAAAGTTTTTTCTTACCAAGGAAAAGTTTATATTATAACCACTTATATTTCCAAACCTTGAGTAATACAATTATATGTTTCACATACCATAATTTTTATAGAGGAATATAAGAGCTCTCCTTCTTTCTATACCAACCAAAGGAATTCATGATCTGTCTCACCTATCAGTAAAACCGAGTGACATTTTTTCCCAGGCCACAGCCAAGGGATCAAAACCGGGAGACTGCAGGTTTGTCAGAAATCACTGCAGTTGATTCACTCCACAAGAGACCCGTCATCCTTTACACAAGCCTATTCATCACCAGCTGTCAAAGTCCAGACTCTCACTGCACCGGCTCTGAGTGACCATATATTCACAGCTGAAACCTTTGCTCACACGTTGGTTTGGGGGCTGAGTACCATAGCTCCAGAGAACTGAGAAAAACCACCCTGTTTCCCCCTGCACGTGAATCTCCTTTCATGGACCTAACCCTGAATTCTGTAAACCCGGGGTGCCTGTAAACCTGTATAACAAAAGAGGTTGCTTTTTATTGGCAGGAGGAAACCCTTCAGCGGGCACGGGAGGAAGAAGAGAAAAGAAAGGAGATCACGAATCATTTCCAGACTACCCTGACAGATATCCAGGCCCAGATTGAGCAGCAGAGTGAGCGAAATATGAAGCTGTGTCAGGAGAACACAGAGCTTGCAGAGAAACTGAAAAGTATCATCGATCAGTATGAGCTCAGAGAGGAGGTAAGAACCACATCAAAGAACTTAGAAGTACTGGGTACGGATCCTGATCCGGGTTGTGAAGGTGGGGAACACGGTTAATAAGAAAGTTATGGCCAGCCTTCCCAACTGATTAATATTTAGGATTGGATTTCTTCTACTAGCCAGAAAAAAAACCAGATGGTATTGCAAAATACCTGGCGGAAAGTCATATGGAATGTCTTCAAAACTGGAATCACAGCAAAGCAAAGGCAATAAATAGAAAGTGGTAGGCTCTGAGTACAGTTATCCTCAGCCTTTCCTAAATGCTCTATGCAGAGCCAAGAAATATCGTACACATCCTCTTAAGAATCAATCTGTCATTAAGGATCTGTATTCTATACACCCCCATGAGCCAATACTAGTATTAATAATGTAATAATTATAATTATTATGGTATTATTCATAGTTTAGTTTGGGCCATGTGCTAAAAATTATACATATGTCATTTCATTGTGTCAGCAGTCTTATGCACTATATGACATATTGTCCATATTTTATAGATGGAAAGTTGAGACTATGAGATTAAATCACCCATGGTTCAAAACTCAAAAGAGTTTAGCTTTCAGTCGTTTCCATTAAGGGGACTATCAAGATTCTTTCATTATTCCAAAATTATATTTTAATATTTGATACATTTTTAAGACTCCAGAAGTCCCCTCAGGATTTTGATATATATTTCTTTCTTCATTGTATCCAAATTTAAATCTGTTTTCAAATGTAACATAACTTAGTCAAAGTGGTTCTTTGCTAAGAAAACTGAGCCAGCGACACATAGTACTACCACTTAGGCACATCAAGAAACTCTTTGTAAAAAGCCAAAATGCCATGTGATCATTTTATCTAGTTAGAGTTGTGAACTATAACTAATAAAGTTATAGCTGATCAGGAAGATCAACCTGCTCCAGAGCGAAGGTTCAGACCAAAGCAAAAGGGAAGGCACTAAAAAGCCATACTCTTCAGAGAGATCTCAGATGGGAATGGCCTGGTAGACTGGCTGTACATTCCTGGGGCTGGTGCTCACTAAGGCCCAAGGGTAGAATTCCACATGTCCTCTTGCCGATGGGAGCTCCTAATGACCAAGCAACTCTCCACACTGGGATAGAGTTGGAAGCTTCTCTTCACCAAGTGGGGGGAGAGGTCAAGGTGTGGAGTCACACAGCAGCACAGTGGCATATCAACTCATCCGTGACCCTGGCCTTGTCTTGCCCACTAGCATTGGACTCAGGGGGCTCCTGCCTTAGTCCCGGATTTGAGGCCACATGCTGGTACCCCAGAACTTCTTATGCCCTTGAAGCAAGAATGTGGAGGGTGTGAAGGAGAATTCACAATGACAAATTATGTTAATGTTGTTGTGCTTAAAGGTGGTTTTATGTCCATAGAGCCAAAATACGGAGTGATGGTGCTGTCACGACATGCCTCACTGTCTGTGCTGTCTAGCGTAATGACTAGATCGTATCTAATAGTCACCAAATTTAGAAAAACAATGTTGGGACCTCTGGAGGAATAATTGCTGAGTTTTGGCAAAATTCAGGGGACTTCACCAATTTATGGCTTTTCTACAAAGCCGTAAGTGATGCCAATGCATTTATTCCACCCCTCCCCCCATTTTTTAAATCTTAAAACCTGGAGAATATGTGTTTATATGAATATTGCTTTTTTATTTCACATTTTCCAGCACCAATGACAAATCATGCTTGATATGTGCACTTTTTTCCCCTTAGCATCTGGACAAAATATTTAAACACAGAGAACTGCAGCAGAAGCTGGTGGATGCGAAACTCGAGCAGGCGCAAGAAATGATGAAGGAAGCAGAGGAGCGACACAAACGCGAAAAGGAATATGTACTTATCGCCTGAGTCAGTGTGCTTGTCTGGTCTGCCTCAGGCTCAGAGAGCCCCTGAGGAAGCTGGTTCTGAGAAAGGTCACAGAGCCCTAGGCTGATGGAAAAAGAGTGTGAGCTCCCTGGAGACTAAATTGGTCAGCCCAATAGGAGGCACTGTACCTTAACTACTTTCTATATAAAATAGTCATGCGTCCATACAACAGATCCTTTCCCAGTGCCAGTCATATGCTGAATTCCATCCTGGGTGATGGGGTATAGTGGTAAGCAAGACTGAGAAAGTCATGACCCATCATGGAAATTAGAATCTAACTGGAAAGAGATAAGCAAACAAACAAGGCAGGGTAATTTCAGATAATAGTTAAGGGCTACGAGGAAAATAAGCAGGAACTGAGAAGGGCAGAAGGAAGGGACCTACGTTAACTGGGTGAGCAGAGGAGATGGCTTGGGCTGAGCCTACAGGATGAGGATGTCTGCAGTAGCAATGTCTGGAGCAGCGAGAAAGGCCGTGACGCTGGAACCAGCTTGACAGCCTTTAGAAATAAAGGTTGTCAAGGTTAAGGTAGCAAGAGCATGTTGACCCAGTGGAAGAAAGTTTCAAAATGACGTTGGAGAGGAAAGCAGAGGCCAACTTACACAGCTTAATAGGCTTGGAAAGTAGTGTGGATTTTATTCTAAAAATAATGGGAAAGGACCGGGTGGTTCTTGCAAAGAAAGTGACATGATCTGCTTGGCATCTATAAAAGATAAATTTGGCTCCTGGGTGGAAAACGAGCCAAGGAGGAATGAGAACACAAGAAGACAGTTAGGAGACTCCTGCAGCCATCTGGGCAAGCTATGATGATGGCGTGGATCAGGGAGGGGGCAGTGGTGATGGAGAGCTGGATGTGGATAAAAGTTGCGTTTTCAATGTAAATCCACAGGCAATGCAGTGAACTGAAGATGGCCACAGGGAGAAAAGAGAGGAGTCAAGGAGGACTACTGAGTTGCTGGTTTAAGGAACAGAGTGGTGGTTTTTACGGGCATCTCATTAACCCCAAATACTCCTGGACAGCGCTGGCCATTCTATAGATGAGAGATTCAACGAGGATATGCAACTTGTTTAATTAAGGTCACATGCTGCTAATCCACCAAGATATACAGTACACCCAAGTGTGTCTGCCCCCAAGCCCAAGCTCTGTGACAGTACATCACATTCACAGGCATGTTTCAGAGGCAAAGCTAAAGTCTGTGTCCATTGCTGGGGAGAGAAAAAGATTTAAGACTCAGTCAATGGGCCAATCATCATCAGAATTTGGGCATTTAGCAATTGATCTCAAGGTTCTCCTTTACTGGAAATCAGATCATAATCACTTCAATTTGTTAAGATAGTAATGTAGACATGACTTTGATTTACAGATGTAGCAACAAAAGAATGAATTTTGGAGAATATAACCTAGTGGACACTGAATAATTTCAAATCAGAAGTCCATGTGCTGGTAATAAGAAGGTGAATTTATTAATCCATCTACAACCTAGCTCTCAAAGTAAAAACTGAAACATTTAATTATTATTCATATAAGAAAACAGATATTCCACTGTTGGCATAATGACCCTATTAGGTAAAATTGCTTCCTATAGGATCAGTACCTTTGCTCTGTAACATGAGACATGACAGAGGAACATCTGGGCAAAGGTTCAAGTGAGTGGGACTAAGTGGCAGACGTGGGGTGACCCAGCCTTAGCAAGAACCCACCATGCTGCCTGTTTTCCTACCCTGGTTTAGTAAAACATGGTGGGTTGTGAGTCAAAGAATAGTAGCTTCCTTAGTTCTTCAAAGCTGGCTGGCCTCCTATCCTGTTTCTAGCTCTGATGCTTCCTTCTGAGAGTGATGAAATTATGTCAGCGCTGGGAAGCACCTTCCCTCCAAGTAGAACAGGCAGCTACCTGCCTCCTCTCTGTCGGGGACCACCTAGCACAACAGGGCTCCTCAACCCACTCAGGGATGCAGGGCCATGTACGCAGCCACCATGCCACTCACAGGGCCAGAGGGGACACTACAGGTCTTCTACCTCATGGCTGCCCCAGACCAGTCAAATTATTTCACTCCTGTACCAATTCACCTTCACTGCATGCTGGCAGGCACAGGGGAACATACAGAACCCATCTTACCCCTCGACCAGGAGAGGTTGAGCCATAGGAAAAAAGATAAAGTTGGACAGGAAAAAAAATGTCTTCAGGTTTTTCAAATAATAATTTTGTTGGGTTTTCTGTTGTTGTTCTGATCACAAAAGTAATACATGAACCTCATGGACACTTTTCTACAGTAGAGACAAAGAAAAAACTTAAATCAACCTATCTCCAAATACATTAGAACCTTCTTAACTGACGGCCGCTTGACTGACTGGCCGGATTAGTCCATGGTGTTCACCATTCTCTCTGCATGTGCACTGCCCACGAGCCCAGAGCTTGTTGAATCCTGCGACAGCCGAGTGAGTGGCCCTGGACGGCCCGCACACAGGTTTCCCATTAAGTAAGATGGGGCTGCCCAAGAACCAGCCCTCTGCTCCCAAACCTTTATTGCCAGCCATCCTTGTGTTCGTGGTATGCAAATCAACAGAATCATATATTTAGTAAAGAAAAAGAACTATGAAAAGAAAGTGGTTTCTAGGAAAATTATGCTCAATACTTTGAAAGACTGGAGTAACCAAAGAGCAAGAAACAATCGTTCGACTAGACGTTAGCAGCTATAAAAGACTGGGAGAATGTTGTAAAACTCTGCAGAAGTACAAAAGTGAAGCTATTTCACTTTTGGTCTCAGGTTCTAGTGCTTTTGTTTAAAAAAGAAAAAAAACCTAAATCTTATATGGCACTTTATGAATACGATTTTTATAAAAACAGGACAAATTCTGCTGAATTATATTATGAAGGTCCACACCCAAAACAAACACCAGAGCCCTCCATCAAAATGGATAAATAAATGATATACATCTTAGGTTAAAATAAAATTTATGTCATTTTTTTTGCCTAAAACAACCTTTTCAATTTAACCTCTCAGCTCTGAGTTCTGATCCTGTTTCTTACAAGGGCCTTGATTATATTTGAAAGGCTACCTTATGGAAGAGGGACCTTATTCTGTGAACTTACATGGGACTTATTTTGCAAACCTTATATAGGATTTGGGACAACAGGTCAAATTTCTGACCCAGTGTTTCTCAGAATGTAATCCATGGACCACTAGTAGCTAAACCATCTTGGCTATTTGCTGTTAAGTATGGATTGCAATCACACACCTAAACTTCCTAACTGACATTCTCTGAGAGGGATGAGTATCTGCACACGCTCCCTGAGAGATTCTGATGCATGCTACGGTGGGGAACACTGGTTAGGGGACTAATTTTGGGTTTAATACAAAGGAACACAACAGTGCCCCAGGAGGGGATGTTCTGAAGATGTTCAATCAGAGGCCGAATGATGGCTGGGTAGGATTGCTAGAGAAGGTTCTAGAATTTTGATGGAGTTTGAATTTTGTGCGATTCAAGCTTGACTTGAAAATGATTTCTCTTTTTTCCATTCAATAAAACTACTAATTTTTTGTTGAGAATCCAACTATTGAGACTAGTTATTTTCTTAGATTTCTTGGATTCTTTACAAAGTTCTCCAAAAATCACTTGAGTGTGCTAATTAGCAAGTAACTATTTTTACACACAATTTACAGCCAAATGGTCATTGAAAAGACAACTTGACAGACTTCCCTTGCATTCTTTCCTCTCACAGTTGCTGAACCAGGCAGCAGAGTGGAAACTCCAGGCCAAAATGCTGAAGGAACAAGAGACAGTCCTGCAGGCTCAGGTGAAGTGGGGAAATAATGCATGGGGTGTGCTCTCCTTCTGTTCCCAAGTAACGTGGCCATGACCTTGAGGTGGTCTGCAGAAGGCCTGCATGTGGCAGGGGGAAGGGGACAGAAACTGCAAATGAAGAATAACTTCATGTTTAAGTAAAAATAAAATCACAATGTTATATCTAAGAAAAATAAATGTCCTGCACCAATAACATCGTCAAAAGGTTTGTTGACATGCAAATAAGGGTACCAAAATGGCCAATGAGAATAAGCTGGTAACCAGGTCCCCACCTGTTTGTCCTCTCTCTCTCTTCTCTCATTACCCTATCAAGGTAAGAATAAAGTGTAACCTGTTCAGATGCACCATCTATAACTGTCAATACTGAAAATGTCCTTGCCTGTTTGATACTATTTATAATAAAAGGAAATTAGAAAAATAGAGTCAGCGCCCAAGTTTTTGTGCTCTCAGAGGTTGACTCTGTCAGTAGCAAATGACTAAATGGCAGACACGTCAGGAACCATTTTCATTTGGCTCTGTGATGTCCTGGGTGTGTTTTGACTGGATTATGGGAATTCATCTTTCAGACTCAAAACTAAAGCCTCATGCAACATCTGACTCTGGGTGAAAGGCAGACCTATCTCCATCTTCCCTAGGCCCTGAAGGACCCGCCCCTTGGGACAAACTCTCCCAGTCACATTCCAGGGGAGGCGCCCTGGCCTGGGCTGCAGAGGGCGCTGGCTCCCCTGCAGGGGGAGACGCGGGCCCTACAGGCACTGTGCAGTCACTTAGAACAAATCCACAGAAGGTGAGGGAAGCGGAGGCCTTCCAAGCTGGGCAGCATTAATTTAAGAGTTGAGCAATTCACTTGTAAATGTTTATGTACTGACTGCTGAATACTTGTTTACTGTAAAAGAAAAAGAAAATAAGAAAACCAAGAAAGTTAAAGTCACAAATGATACCACTGCATAGACAAAAACACAGACAACGGTTTGGAGTGTAAGCCTTCTAAAGCATACTTTTCCGATATATGTGCTGAATGCAACAATGAATTGTTTTCCCTGGTAATATATCAAAATACTTCTAAAATACTAATTACATAGACATTGGAACCATAAAGTTTTTGACTATTAATAGAATTGAGGGACACAGGGTTCAAAGACTAAACTCAAAGTCATCCTTTAGGCAGTCACAGAGCCCATCACAGCACTGTGTGGGGTAGGTGGCAGAGGAGTGGCAGAGATAGGCAGGGGAAGGAGATGTGACCTCACAGACTAGGGGCGGGTCTGGAGAATCAGGCCAGGGCTTCTGGCTCTATGTCTGCCCCATTCACAACACAGAGCCTAGAGGGGTACAACAGACAATACTTTATGTTATGCATTATTCACATCATGTTACAAGCAATGTCTACTCCTCTTTGCTAAATAAAGATAATGAACTGGAGAAGAGTATATTAACATCATCACACTCCAAGCCAGAGTGATTCATTCGCTTGGCATGAGAATCTAGGCCTTTAATGACCTACAAAATCAAAATATAAGGTGGTCTCTAATTTTCCACCTATTGCTCCTCAAACTCAAAAATGCATCTACCAGGTGCATTTGACTTGACAATGTTCCTTGCTCATCCCTCAATGCTGGACTGAGTCCAGGGACTGGGGTCAGAGTCCTAGCTCTTCCACAGAAAAGCTGTGTGACCCTGTGCAATGCTCCTAAGCCTCCCTGAACTAAATCTCCTTGTCTAAGGATGATGCAGTGGATTAAAGATCCCAAACTGGAGTCCTCTGACTGGTGGGAGGCCCATTACTTTTCACTATCTCCAAAACATAGCACATAGGGCAGCAGCTGCTATGCAAAAAATATAGTTGTTTTTGACATTATATCAGCTCTCTGTCAGCAACTATGGACAACAATTATTCATATGTTTGATTAAGTTTTTAAGTGAAAAATGAATTCGTGAATATGTAATATATACAGTATTTTTCCAAATTATGCATGCAAAGCACTTAGCTCAGTGCCTAGACTGTAACAGACCTAGTTAATTCAACTTATGTTTATTGAGCACCTACTAAGTGCTAGGCATGCTTCTAGGTGTTGCAGATATAGAATCAATAAGAGACAAAAAACTTCTGCCTAATTAAACTTACAATCTAGTCATAACAGTAATGTTAATAAAAATGCTAACAAGCAGCATATGCGCTAATATTAGTATTATTTCATAGGTGAGGACCCACGTAGGGATAAATGAGTCAAAGGGAGTCTCTGTTTGCAAAAAAGTTTAAGAACCACTGGAAAAGATGATCCCAAGAACCTGCTCACCTCTAGTTCATGAGCGTAACGAACGCTGCCGTCTCCTCTGCTGCCCTATTTTTCACGGCACATGGCTCTCCCTACAGGGACCCGCCTTCACCTATCTCTCCCCTCCGAGGCACCTTCAGAACTCCAACAATTTCTTAATCATCAAGAAGACTATAGAGTCCCCGAGTCCCTATGTATAATAATGTTCAGATAAGTTCCTCTAAAAAAGTATTGACATTCTATTTTCAAAACGTTTAAACCTTGAAAACTGAAGTCTGTCACAGATTCTTTTGCATAGCCCTCAAACACTTCCTTTGGGGTAGGAGGTGGGAAGGGGAGCCCCATTTCTACCATATGAGCAAGGGAAACACCAAAGGTGGGTTGTATTTTCCTCGATGGAAGTCACTTTTCAGTCAAACAGCTTGCCAGTTTGGGGCATGATAATCACTTAGGGAAGGGATGTCTGGCTTTCAATTATACAAACCAGGGCAATAGAGTAAATGTCAGAGATGATCAATGGGATGCAATCATCACTACAAATAGACTGTTCACTGGATCAATAAGGAGGAAGGTGGTAGTAGATGTGGAAAGTCAGCAATCCCTGACAATGCAGGCACAAAATACTGCCCAAGGGGAAACAGCAGTGAGTAAATTGTTAAAGATAGGTAATCATCATCTTTCAGACCAAAAGTCCTCACCTTATTGATATAAGATGAGAGGAGAATCCTCTGAAAACACTATTATAATTGGACCAAATCTCACAAGTTTGCTGAGAAAATTCCC
>PVKU01010661.1:0-49989 GCA_004027475.1 Anoura caudifer | reverse complement strand
TATAATTCCAATGAAGTTATACAAAATAATAGAAAGTCCCTGAATGTCTAAAAGTCGTTAGAGTAACAGCCCCTCCTTTACCTTGAATAGGAATATATATCAATTAGACAGCCTTAGAAATAAGAAAAGCTGGTTAGCTATTAAACAGGTAGAAACAGTTACTATGAAGTTAAAGTTTATAGTACACAGAGAAACATTTCAGATAGAAAAAATATGTAGCTAAGTTGGACGTCATAAAGGCCTTATTGCCTCTGCTCAGTCTACCGTATACTGTTGCCCTATGAACAGATTCTGAGAAATTCTAACCGTCTGATTTATGGGTCTCCTGGTCAAAATAATCTTTGTTTAATGCAACTGAATCTTTGAGAACTTTCGTACTGTTCCTGGTTACTTTTGTATTGATTTTTTCTGCTTAACTGATCATGCTATGCACCTGCGAATGTTGATCTATGCCAAAAAGAAAATATAAAAATCCATTTGTGCTTGTAATAAACGAATCAGTGCTTCACCATCCTCTGAGGTGTGTAGTTGCCTGATCTCCACGCGCCGACGCCTTACCCACCTTCGGGACCCCCCTGGATCCTGCTGCAGCTGGACTGCGGCAATGCTGTGTTTCTGGTGTCTGTTTGCTGTGCTGCATTGAAAAATGTCCCGGTTTAAGACCTATGTGTGGGAGGCAAAGAGATGTACGTCCTCTTACCATGCCGCCATCTTCTCTCTCCCCCAGCTTCAGTTTCTTTAGACATATGTGTTATAAGTATCTTCTACTGAGTGGCTTGCATTTTCACCCTCTTAATGATACCTTGTGATAAACAAAGATTCTTAATTTTAATTGAGGCCAATTTTCTTTATTGTTAATGTTTTAGAGTAAACTTGTATCCTGTTTAAGGAAATGCTGCCTGCCCCAAGGCATGAAGATATTCCATATAATTCTAGAAACTCTACAATACACCATAATTCATGTTTATAAATTATGTAAATAGGTGTCAAGATTCAATCCTTTTTCAACATTGATTTGCGGATGGTCAACCCATTTCCGGTGATTGCAGTTACCATTCCCCCATCACAGCGCAGCAGCTATAGAATTGTGGGCAAGTCTCTGCATCCTATTCCCTTTGGTCTCTCCCTGCTCAGACTACCCTGGACGTTTTATCTGATGTGTTTTTCTCTGTAACACCTAGCCTCTCACAGATGCAGCACTTCCGTTTACTGTTGTACACAGCAGATGGCAGCCTTTCCCTTCTGTGGTGTCTTGTCTTTGCTCCTGGTTTCCTGACTTCGCAGAGGCCCATCCCATGGCTGTGGAAAACACCCTTACCTATCACATGACACATTGGTCTCATTGAAATCCACCTTTAACTGACACCTCTAAAAATGGAACTGGAGTTGGAATATGCTTCTCTCTGTCTTGGGCTTGCTTTTTTATAGTCAAGGAATGTTGGAAAGAGTGGAGATGAGCGCTTGCAGTGGCCTTGTCAGTGAGAGACTGAGCTTGGAGGTCCCTCAGTTTGCCACTCAGCTGGCCGTGGTAACACCATGATCATGATAAAAGTCTCACCCTTAATCTTGAGGGGGTGCAAACACTATTTTTAACAACATTGTTTTAAGGTAGAGTAACCATCAGCTGGCTGTCTCAACACACCTTTTTGATGTTTGCAGTTGTTCTCTAGAATGACTGTTTGTCACAGGATTGGGAAGGACAAGAATGAGCTGTTCCAACTCTCGATCTTTTGTTTAAATTTCATCTGTCTGCTGGTGGGCCTCCAGCCAATGCTTAACTACCGCAGGTGATAGATGGGAATAAGAGGCCTTTATATGGAGCTGGAAGCTGTCCTTCTGGACCTTCCATCTATTTATCTTAATCCTTGGCCTCAGAACAATTTTGCTTTATTATCAGTATAATCCTCCTTCAAATATTTGTTCACAATGACTATAGTTTACTCTAAATCTTCCATTCCATGAGACAGCCTATCAACTACTACTTGATATTGCTTCAAGTTTTTCTCCCTCCAGAGAGTTCTCTTTGAGCTTTGTGTTTTGTAAACGGAACAAGCTAGAATGCTGTTCTAGGGTGACTGGACCATAGCGGTGGCTCACAGGACTGTTTCCCCCTTATCCCATGCACAGAACTGTAATGGTGATGTCCAAAATTTACAAGTTAGCTTCTAACTCAAAGTTATGCTCATCCTTACTTTACCACACGGAACTTGCCCACGTCTCTTTTCCCTTCTGTGATGCTGTGAAGCGTCTTTTCTCCCTTCTGTCTTTTTGCTGACACATGGCATACCAAGTCATCTGGGGAGAGCCAGATGGAGAAGTGCCTCAGTCTCACTACATGGAAATTGTATAACTGATGCACTTTTGTATTCAGCAAATACTTACTGACACTTATTATGTGTAGGGTGTTGGTAGAAGTACTGGTAATGTATAAATTCAACATAAAGTAAGTTAACCAGTGAACAGCATGGAAGAAATAGACACAAAGAGAACACACCTGTTTCAAGAAGTTCAGGCTTTGCTGAAAGTGGACCTGGGGTCATAAAGGATTTAAGATGGAAAATAATGTATTTTAAAAACAATGTATTTGTCCACACAAATATAGATTTGTGTGGACAACTACTAGGTCCATTCCAAATCCTTCTTTCTTCAGGTTCAAAGTTCTTAGTTCCTTTAATCATTTACCAGAGTGGGGAAAAAAGAAAATAATGTCATAAACCCTTTATAGAGCCTTCCAGTAGAAGGCCAGTGATAAGTATTTATTGTGGGGTAGTAAAGGAAGATAACAGGGGCTTTCTCTCTCTCTGTCTCTGGAGTGCCATGCTGTCCCCTCTTCTTCCCTCAAGCCTCTCTCTCTCTTCCTTTCTCTCCTGCGCCTTTCCATCCTCATCTCCTTCCCCTTGGATGTGCCTTCTTTTCCTTTCTTTCCCTGAAGCTCCAAGGGCCCTTCTTTGGCTTCTGTATGAGTTCTCTGAGTCCATGTAGCCTACCTGGCTTGCTTTTTCTACTGTGTGACTTTTAAGTAAACTTTTGCTTGTATTTGAAAAATATAATAAAATAAAGGAAGAGAACAGTTTGAGACAATCATTTTTTTAAAATATTTTATTTATTTTTAGAGAGAGAAGACAGGAGGGAGGAGGGGAGAGAAACATCAGTGTGAGAGATAAACATCAATTGGTTGCCTCATGTTCCACCCCAACCGGGGACTGAACCCAAAACCCAGCCGTGTGCCACACCTAAATGGGAATTGAATTTGAGATCTTTTGCTTTGAGAGACGACGCTCAACCCACTGAGCCACATTGGTTGGGTGACAATTGTCTTTTTAAATACAGGACTGCTAAAAAAGATATCCAAGTCATAGTAGTTGAAGAAGTACTTTTCAGTATCATGTGAAGATGATCTTCCCCATTTCGGCCGCCTGGAAGATGTATAGCTAGGATAACTGTGCTCTGCTAGGCAGTAAGAGTTGCTCCCTCTTCAGTACAAACTCTGCCTGTATGCATGCTTTTATTATAGAACATTAAACCAGGAACCCTAATTTTTTATTTTCTTTTCTCTTCTACTAAATTCCTGCAATTATAATCTCTTTTTAATCTCCAGAGTTAAGCACACTGTTTAATCTAGAGTACGTGATAAAATGGAAAAAACTCCATTCACTCTAAGCATTTGTGAGCATAGTAGACTTCAATAAGTTTGCAAAGGAACTATGGAAGGTATTGCATTACCTTTCAAACAACCAAACAACACACTGGCCCTTGAAAGTATTGTTACTTGGGAGTCTTCCTTGGCATTTCCCCCAAGCAGAAGCCAAACCCGCAAATGTCTGTTTGCTTCTTCTACTTCTTTCTCTTTTCTACCCCTTCCACTCCAGAACAAAACAACCAGTTTCTTTCTTTGTCTAAAGTGGAACATAATGACACCTAGGTCTTCAAGATACTAAGCCCAATAAATTCTTTTCAGGGTGTTTTTTCCCCAAAGACAGTTCTTCTCCTAAGATAAATTCTGGTGCCAGCAGTTGAGATGATAACATTTATAGCACATTACATAGTTATCGAAAAGCCAGCTCTGCCTACGTGACTTTGAACTAAACTTCACATTTCTGACCCTTAGTTTTCACAGTCTTTTCTCCAAAACCCCAATGTGGGATGAGTTTCAGAATTCAGATTTTTTTTTTAAGTTTAGAAAAGTTATATGAAGTACCCTCTAATCAAACATATAGTAATATTATAATATAAAAATATATAGCCTTAAATCATCTCTTGACAGGTTTTGCTATCAAATGAGGTACAAAATGAAAGAACATCTGTTTTTCATAATTCTGTGGAGTTAAAATCATGAATTTGGGACTGTGAACCTATACCTGCTTCATGGAATTGTCATGAGGAATAAAGAGGATGGTGTATATAAAGCTCATAGCTCAGACCATGGCACTGAAAGGTTAATAAATGATTACTATGACTATTTCTGCCATACTGTACTGTACCTCACATTAAACTTCTAGCCTTTTCTTTCCTCTTATTGGTAAAATATTTCTATATTATATATTCAATTTATAGGGAACTTCTGAGCTGCTCTTACACTAACTTTTTAAAGAACAGCAAGCCCTTACCTAGTGTTGTAGACCACCTCCTTTGGGCCCAGAACAGTTGTGGGCACTTCCCATGCAGGTTTCCTGGTTGATAGAACCCTGAGTCTCACTTTGCAGAAACTTTGTTCTTCTCCCAGCCTGGCATGGATTCTCCTTAGGCAATAATTAACTAAATGCTCAAACAGGAGAGAAAGAAGCATTTCAGTTGAGAAATGTAGATGTTTACTGGAAGAACAAAGAAAGTTTTTGTGATATATGGAAACCAAAAAAAATCTATAGCTAACGGTAGAGACATATATTTGGGGACAAAAGGTCAATATATAACTAACCACATTTCAAATAAGGAAACACAGGATGGGTATGGAGTAGCCACAGCAAGAGAAAGAGAGAATGTGTGAAGAAGGTGAAAACAATTGGAGTAGATTCTGGTTTATGATCATTTAAGATTTCTTAAACTAACCTTTCACAATTTATTAATGAATTAATTCTTGCCAATTAAAATGACATTTTAAGTCTTTCTCACATCGCTAGATACATGGTAGATGTCTTCAGACTCTCTCTGGCTTTATTCTACCATGGAGTATTTCCACTGATACTCTGACATCATTTCAAACATACTTTATAAAACAAATCTGATCTTCTTTCCTGTTAATCCTCCCTTTCAAAACTTCTGTTCTCTTGAGAGCATCAACATCATTGGTTTCTACTTCTCCAAGGCCCTTGATCTAATTAACCAAAATGTCTAGTTCATGTTTTTATCCACATCCTTCTTTTTATTCCCCTTCCATCACTCTGCCCCATGCCTGCATTATTGCCTTATGATCTTTCAGGTGGGTTGTCCTATGTGCTGTATGCTGTGCACAGGGCCTGGATTATGACTTGATTCAGTTATTTAGCAACAGTGTGACCTCTGTCTCCTCTGTTTCCTTTGTCCTCTAACATAGTCACCAAGTCACGTTGAAACTACTTTCAAAATTTTAACTCTCATGAGTAATATTCCACTATGTGTAAATATACCACATTTTCTTTATCCATTCATCCTTTGATGGACACTTAGGTTGTTTCCCTGTCTTAGCTATTGTAAATAATGCTTTGGTGAACATGGGAATACAGACATCTTGTGAGACAGTAATTTCATTTGCTTTGGATATATACCCAGAAGTGGGATTTCTGGATCATGTGGTAGTTCTATTCTTTATTTTTTTAAGGAACCTCCATACTCTTTTCCATAGTGACTGCACAAATATACATTCCCACCAATGTTGTACTAGGGTTCCCTTTTCCCTACATCCTTGCCAATACTTGTTATCCCTTGTCTTTTTGATGATTGCCTTTCTAACAGGTATGAAGTGATATCTCATTGTAGTTTTGATTTGCATTCCCTGATGATCAATAATATTGAGCACCTTATCATGCATCTGTTGGCCATTTGTATATATCTTCTTTGGAAAATTGTTATTCAGTTCCTCTGGATTGTTTGTGGGGTTTGCTATTGAGTTGTTATGAATTGAAAAGAAACTAAGAAATTTTGACCTGGAATAAAAAAATGTAAATTTTAAGAGGTTAAGGACTGTATCCTTTTTTCTCTTGTTGAACCCTCCTAGTGCTAGGCTCAGCTTCTAATAGAGTGTGTAGTAATTACTTTTTCTGAGTGAATTTAATAAATAAGTAAATAATTAATACATGCAAGAATGATGGGAGGGGATATCAGATATATCTGAAGGATTATTGAATGAAATGGGAGAACATTTTCCTTTGTGCCCTCAGAAGGTAGAATTAGGACCAATGAATGAAAAAGACAGATATTAGGAAAACATGTTAAAATACTTGTCAACAGTCAGAACTGTCCAAATATGTAATGAGCTGCCCAGGGGTATTTGGGAGAGGAAAGATGGCCACAGGACAAAAATAGTTTTACAGGGATATGGGTCAAGTGCAGACCTTACAAGTTTTTCCAACTAGATTATTCCCTACTGAGTTCATGTAAACATAGGGAGAAAAGGGTGTACCTAAAAATGTAAAATTTGAAAGGTTTTGAAGCTTCCTTTTGATTCCATATGTTTTCAACCTTCATTCTCAATTGGCTTCTCTCATAATTATGGGCTTTATCAGAGCTTAGGGGAGAGTGGTCCTCAGATACTGGTGGTTTCTAAAGCTGGGAAAATGCCTGATTGAGATTTTGTTAAACTTAAGTCACCATATGTATACTGAGTTTAGGAAAATATCTACTTCTGTGGGTATGTGGTTACTAGGCAGAAAGTCTGAAGAGGCAGCCCACATGATTGGTAATTCTTTATTCTAGAAAGCAAGAGTAACTCTTCTTCATTAGTAATAATAGCAAAACAAAAAATAGCTGTTAGTGAATGCACCAATAGGAATAAAAGTTTATGTCAAATAATAAAAAGTAAATAAGTAAGAAAAAGTACTCATTGCATGCCAACACTGTGCTAAGTACCATGGAACTTATTTAATGCTGAAGAAACACATGGAGGACTGCTTTTACCTACATTAACAGATGAGAGAACCAAGGTTATGCAGGTTAAGAATTCACTTGCCACACTGGAGGCCACATCCTTAGAACTGGTGTTCAAAAACCGATCTGAATGAGTCCACGCTATATTCTTAAACATGCTAAGAAACCATCTTCTACCCCCACATTCTCGACTTAGGACATTGGTGCAGTTGAAACATTCATGTGTGGCTCTGGAAAATAGTTTATGCCTTAATCATGCATGCAAGCTGTTCCTTCTCTATTTCAGAGAAGGATTAAGAAGGAAATGTCTAAAGAACAGTATGTTGAGTCTTAGGCTGGAATTTGCTCAGAGCCCCTTGGTCAAACACAGCATTGTCCATTCAGTTCAGGACAGACGGAGCCTGGGTCCAATGAAGAGTGTTCAAGTCCTGTAAATCATCTGCTGAACTTTACATAGAAACTTTTAACAAACACTGCTAATACAATGTTTACCAAAGGAAACACTGTGTTCTAAAGATGTTTACAGGAAGGATGCAAAACATTTTCAAAACAGGTTTTAATTTTAAACCTATAAACATACTCACAATGGAAAATTTGATAAAATAAAAGAAGTATAAAAAATTGGAAAAAAAAAAAGAAAATTTTGTTGTTAGAAAAAACTTTTTTAAGCCCTGATGGATCACCTGACTTCTATCTGGTCCAGCTCAGGCTTCTGGCAACATGTGGGCCAGGTCCACCCTCTTTTCCTTTGGACAACCCATCATGGCTGAAGGCATTGACCCATTCTCCAGCCCCCTTGCCAGGCTGAGTCTGCTCTTGTTCTGTGTAAATAGGATAATAATAAAAATGGGCTGAATTGAGGATTTTGTCTTTGGAGGAATAGGTACCCACTGTAGGGAAAAGGTAATATATAACATTAGAAGGGATTCCTGATACATTACTAACACATTGATGCCAGAAAGCCATTAGAAGCTGAGATTGCTTTAAGGCTCAGCTCTCCTTTCTGCTGTCCCTTGTGGATCACAGAGTTGCCATATTTTAAGGTAATGTTGCTTTCTCTCGGCTCTACTTTTTCCCCTCTAGACAGCACCCTTTCTATATCTTTTCTCTTATCAAAGCTTCTGTTTTCATATAATTTCACCTTGCCACGACCCCTCTTGGCTCAAAGCAGTCTTTCATTTTCAGCGTCTACCACCCACTACTTCATTTTCTGGTTATAATACTTTCATACTCCTAAAATACAAATCCTGACTGTTCTCTCTCTCTCTCTCTCTCTCTCTCTCTCTCTCTCTCTCTCTCTCTCTCTCTCTCTCTCTCTGTGTGTGTGTGTGTGAGTGTGTGTTTCTTTCAACCAGATCGCTCCATAGGTCTCAGGCCAGCTTGTAGCTGTGTGCCCTGGACCTTAGTGCCTGGCCCTGGATAGATGCACCAGAGCCATGGGATTGGCTCTTCTGGTAGACTCCATGTCGTCCAGGAAATGGGCTGTGAGAGAATGAGCTGAAACACCTTCCCTTCACCAGCATAGCAGGCATCCTGATCAGGGTTCAGCCTGCCCAGCAGAATCTTAATCCTTTACATTCCAAAACCTTTTATGTACAAACTGCCTCCAAATACACATGACTTATTTATCACCAACACTGTGAGGCAGCTACTTTTTCCAATTTTAAACAAACAAACAAAAAAACCCAAGCAAATAGCCTCGGCTGGTGTAGCTCAGCTGGTTGGGCATCATCCCATAAACCAAAAGGTTTGATTCCCAGTCGGGGTACATGCCTGGGTTGTGGGTTCAGTTCCCTGTAAGGGTGCTTATGGAACGCAGCCAGTCGATGTTTCTCTCTTATTTTGATGTTTTTCTTCCTCTCTTTCTCCAACCCTTGCCCCCTTTCTAAAATAAAATTAAAAAAATGAAAAACAACTAAAATGAAGTATCTGGCCCTAAGCTACCCTGTTAACAAGAGTGGTCTGCAAATGTGGTCTGTTTGATCTTAAGACACATGTTCTTTCTTCTACTTCATACTTCTCAAAATTTAACATACACTAGAATCATTTGGAGGGTTATTAAACTGAATGTTACTGGGCTCTGGCTCTAGAGTTTCTGATTCAGTAGTTTTAAACAAAACTGGCCCATAATCTTAAAAAATGCCATGATCATGAAAGTCAAGGTGAGACTGAAGAACTCATCCAGACTAAAGAAGACTGACAAGACTGACAACTAAGAGTAACTCGTGATTCTGAACTGGGTTCTATAAAGGACATTATTGAGACAATTGGTGAAATTGGACTTAGGTTTAAGTCTTAGATGGTAGTTATGTTAAATCCCTGCTTACTCTCATCTAGGAGAATGCCTTTGCTCGTATTGTGTACTGTTATGTGTGAGTGATGGAGCAACTGATTCTAAAAAGGTTCATAAAAATTTATCTTTTCTGTGAGTCTGTAATTGGCCCCACTTAAAAACTTAATGCCAAAGAAAATCCTGCATTATTTGCTTACTAGATACACTGGTTATCCATCACCTCTTATTCTATATAGAAAGTAGAAAGCCAAAGAAATATGAAACTCATTAAAGAGAAATTTATAAATAAAATCACTCAGAATTAAACAGTTGAGTAGTAGTGTTCATGAACTTATTGGTAATGGTGGTCACTGTGTTTGAGGTTATGGTTAAAAAGCTGGAAAACTAGAAGTAGAGCTGGAGAGGGTGGAATAATAATATCACGAAACATCTATTGAGTGCCCATTTGGAGGTACTAATTTTGTAAGCATTTCATGTATGTTAACTCATTACTCCTCATAACCATCCAATAAAGGAGATACTTTTGTTAGCCTCATGTTATAAGGTGATGAAACAGGCCCAGAGAAGCAAATTAACTTCCCCAGTGGAGGAACTAGGACATGAATCCAGACAGGCTGACTCCACTCTTAATCACTAAAGGAAGAATAAGGCCATTCAAGGAACAAAAGAGCAGCCCAACACTGGGAAGATTTGGAGAAGCTGGAGACATTGTTGAGCAAACATCATCTACTATGCACATTTGTATGGGACTTGCCAGGCACCCATATGCATTATGAAAGGGCCTCCCCACCCTGTACTTCTGGCCACAAGAGTCCTAGTATAAACATTTGGAAAGAGGAAAATGATTTATAGCAGAGGCACTGAGTGAAGACCTATAACTTGGCCAAGTACACGATGAACTTTTGATGTTCTTGGAGTTGCACCCACATGGAGAATGTGCAACGTGGCTATTTATTGGCAGTGTGTCAAATTCACATGTATGGGACAAGGCAAAGCCAAGGTCTGACTGACAGAACTGCTGAAGATCCAATGAACCACTCTTAGATTTAGATAGTTTATCACTTACACAGACAACAAAGAGAAGCATGTCAGAAGTGCCAGCTCCCTGTCATCTTTGATTCACACATCAACAAGGATGATATCCAAACAAGAGGGACTGGAAGACTGCACGAACATTGTTGGACACCCTGTTGCTGGGGAGCCAGTTCTAGACTACAGCTAAGAGGTTTTGGTTTCATAGTCTGAGGCTCTGTTCTGAGGGGGTGAGGAGTAGAGCAGAAAGCCCCACACCTCATAGAAACTGGGAGGCAATGAGAAACTTCCCTGAGAGCCTCACGGGGAAGATGGCTCATAGCAGCTCTTACAGGGCTCCCATCTTCTTGTGTTCTAGGAATATGTTGAGGTGTTCCCCTAAGTCTCAGATAAGCTATGGTTCTACCCTTTGCCTGTGTGGGTCAAGGTTGCCAGGGGTGCATGGTGAAATCTTCCTCTGCAAAGGGCCATTGAAGGTGGGACATAGGACAGGATCATGGCCGAGAATGGTGAAATCTTCCTCTGCAAAGGGCCATTGAAGGTGGGACATAGGACAGGATCATGGCCGAGAGAATGCTTGCTGGACACTGAGAGCTGTCCTCTGTGAGGCTTGGCATCTTGCTAGAAGTAAGGTGTAGCACATGCTGTCCTGGTCCCCTAAAAAGGTGGTGACATTAGCTGTGAATGTGGGAGTGGATTGGCAGTATGTGGTCATTTGGGCCCAGAGTCCAGGAGCTTGTAAGGCCTTTTTGCCTCCCTTTGCTTTATAAACTCCTATGACCAGGTTTCCTCCTGCTTAAAAACTCATATTTGTACTACTGATCAAGTCTTGCCAGATCAAACTCAGACAGACTTTAGTTTTTATAGTCATTCCTTCCCATAAAAATTATCTGACACAACATATTGATTGTTTGACTGTAGACTAAACACTTGTTTGATATTCACTGTGATCAGAATGAATAGTGCTAGGCACAGGAAGATGAAAGGCACACTGTCCACACATCTTTCTCTTCAGCCCATGTCATTGTCTCAAACTGTTTTCTAAAATAAAACATGGCAAGTTCTTGTTTTATTTTTCACCCTCTCTGCTTATCAAGATTTTAAATTCAAGAACCACATGAATTTGTGAAGTCTTCATTGAAAAATTAAGCCTTAACAGATCCCTTATTTCCCTCTGATGTTCCCTAGATTTTGCTTCTATTGGGTTTCAGTCACTTTCTGTGTTAAATCCTCCTATGCTCACATGCCATTTGGATTTTTCTGCAGTGCCTAGAAAAGGGGCTAGAAGTTAGCCTCAAATAACAATGGACTGATTTGCTTGCACTAAATAGAAAGTGATCAGTATGTAAAGGACCCAGGAACAGATACTTTTGCTTTATGAGGTTGATATACTGAGCTTTGACATTTGATTATATGTTATATGCTTGCATTCTTAAAGACAAATTTTAAGACTATTTTGTCCCCTTTATATAGGCTTGTTTTTAGGTCACTTTTGACCATTCAATTTCCAGCAAGTAGAGAAGAGACCAGACTCAAGTTTGACGTGTCTGATGACTGTGTTCTTTCAGCTGGAAGGTGGAGTGTTAGATGAAATCTCAGGCTATTTCTTGCTTTTTTCTTCATCACTATCTTGCATCGATATTCAAGTACCTCTTTATAATTGTCATTTCTCTTACAGAGAAAAAAAAAGGACTTACTGACTTGTAATAGTTTTCTTTAATATAATTAAAATGAGGCAAGATTTGTGCCTGATTTCGTGTTGCTGTATTCCCAGAATCACCACAGAGCCAGATGCACCAAACGTGCTCAATAAATAGTTTTTGAATGGCTAATTGAATTTCCACTCCCAATTTTAAATTTGATCTCCCCCTAGATGGAGGCATAGGTAGATATACTGTTCCTCCTTGCACAACTAAAATTAAGGACAACAAAAATTTAGAAACAAAAAAACAACCGGAACTGACAGAAAAATTGAACTGTATGGAAGTCCAACAACCATTCATCCACACCAGTAAGGGGGTGGAGTCAGCGGTCTGCAGAGAAGGGTCGTGGCAGGAAAAAGTGGTGGCTGGCAGACCCAGGTGCACAGGCGGCAGCTGGAAGACCCCGGGCATGGGGTGGCAATGGGCAGACCCAGTGAGGCGCATAGGGAGGCTGGCTACACACTCGTGTGCAGATAAACCAGGCAAAACTGGGGATTAAGACAGACTGTGCAACCCAGGGCCCCAGTGTGGGGAAATAAAGCCTCAAAATAATGGTTGAAAACACCTGTGGGGCTGAGGCAGTGGGAGAGACTCCCAGCCTCACAGGAGAGTTCATTGGAGGATCCACAGGGTCCTAGAACTTACATAGGCCCACCCACCTGGGAATGAGCACCAGAAGGGCCCAATTTGTGGGAAGCAGTGGAAAGGACTGAAATACGAGAGACAGCGGAGCAAGCACCATTGTTCTCTCTCAGACCCCACCCCCACATACAGCATCTCAACCCAACAACTGGGTTGCCCTGTCCTAGTGAACACCTAAGCCTCCGCCCCTCATACGTACGAGGCATGACCAGAAGCCCCCCTCCTCAAAAATGGCTCAAACGGGAGAACAAATCAAAGCCCCAGAGCCAATTCATCTAAGTGACCAAGAGATACCCAACCTATCAGATGCACAGTTAAAAGCACTGGTGATCAGGGTGCTCACAGAATTGGTTGATTTTGGTCGCAAGTTAAATGAAAAAATGAATGCTACACTAAGTGAAATAAAGGAAAATGTACAGGGAACCAATAGTGATGGGAAGAAAACTGGGATTGAAGTCAATGGAGTGGACCAGAAGGAAGAAAGAAACAACCAAATAGAAAAGAAGGAAGAAACAAGAATTTAAAAAAAAATGAAGAAAGGCTTAGGAACCTCCAGAACATCTTTAAATGTTCCAACATCCAAATTATAGGGGTACCAGAAGGGGAAGAGGAAGAGCAACAAGTGGAAAACTTATTTGAACAAATAATAAAGGAGAACTTCCCCAATCTGGCAAAGGAAATAGACTTCTGGGAAGTCCAGGAAGCTCAGAGAGTCCCAAAGAAGGTGGACCCAAGGAGGAACACACCGAGGCACATCATAATTACATTAGCCAAGATTAAAATGAAGGAGAGAATTCTAGAAGCAGCAAGGGATAAGGGCACAGTCACCTACAAAGGAGTTCCCATCAGACTGTCAGCGGATTTCTCAAAAGAGACCTTCCAGGCAAGAAGGGGCTGGAAAGAAGTATTCCAAGTCATGAAAGGCAAGGACCTACATCCAAGATTGCTCTATCCAGCAAAGCTTTCATTTAGAATGGAAGGGCAGATAAAGCACTTCTCAGATAAGGTCAAGTTAAAGGAGTTCATCATCACCAAGCCCTTATTATATGAAATGTTCAAGGCACTTATCTAAGAAAAAGAAGATAAAAAATATGAACAGTAAAAAGACAGCAAACTCACAGTTATTAACAACCACACCTAAAACAAAAGCAAACTAAGCAAACAGCTAGAATGGGGACAAAACCACAGAAATGGAGATCACATGGAGGGTTATCAACAGGGGAGTGGGAGGAGGAGAGAGGGAGAAAAGGTACAGAGAATAAGTAGCATAGATGGTAGGTAGAAAATAAACGGGGAGGGCAAGAATAGTGTGGGAAATGTAGAAGCTGAAGAACTTATGACCCATGGACATGAGCTAAAGGGGGGGAATGTGGGTGGGAGTGTACAAGGTGGAGGGGAATGAAGGGGGGAAATGGGACAACTGTAATAGGATAATCATAAAATATATATTAAAAAAATAAATTTAATCTCCCCAAGAAACCCATTCAAAAAGTGCATCCAAAATTAATTTAGTAACACTGACATTAATTTATTTTTCCTTTCATTTCTCTTCATAA
Organism: Anoura caudifer; assembly: GCA_004027475.1. Classification (NCBI taxonomy): domain Eukaryota; kingdom Metazoa; phylum Chordata; class Mammalia; order Chiroptera; family Phyllostomidae; genus Anoura; species Anoura caudifer. The sequence continues at coordinate 35,704 of PVKU01010661.1, read as the reverse complement.
ATTATTTTACAAATGCTTACTGGAAATACATATGAATTAAGTATTTAAAGGTAAAGAAATACAAATCAGAAAAGAAAGGACTCAAATTTGACCCCATTGTATATTGTCTAAGTGACCTTGGCAATTAATTCATTGCTTCCAGCTTTAGATTATTATTTATAAAATGGGATGAAAGCTCTTATCATCAGTGGCTCTGTGAGAATGAAGTGAATACATCCATAAGCAAAGTGTGATGCCTGGCACTAATTAGTGGTCCCTAATAATATTAGCAAGTGTGTAGGATCCAAACATGAACAAGGCAAACCACCTCAAGATGTTTATAAATTAAACCTGGGAAAGAAGATATTGGTTTAAATAATTATGTTGCAAAGAGAAAAAATACCAGTATAAGAAAAGGCTAGATGGCTGTTTAAAAATATAAGTTTTATTATTATTCATGCTAACAGATCTGGAGGTGACAGTCATTAAAAAGCTTTTTAAAATCACAGATCCCAAGAAAAGGGGGCATGCCAAACAGGAAGCACCAGGTTTGTCTGGAGGTGCGGAAGGAAGTGGGCAAAGCCTTTTTTTGTGGTTCCCATGGGAAAGGATGGGGGAGCCAGGGTAAGCAGGTTGAAGATAGGCTAATTTGAATAATTCCAAGGGGGCTCAGAGTGTAGGGACTGTCCCTTGTTGTCTGGCACCTGGCCCTGGGGTGATGAGTGGCCTAGGGTGTTAGAGCTCCATAAAGGAAGTGGTTGGCTGTGTGGGCTTTGGGTTGGTGGGTTTGCATATGGAAGGTGCACTCCCAGGTGCATTGTTTGCTGTCTCTAGGAATTAGCTAGCCCAGCAAGGCCCCATGGTGTGAAAACCTCAAAAAGTACAGAATAAAAAGACATGATTAATACAATGGCTCATATCGTAGGGAGCCTGGAAGTAGCCACGTCCAAGTCTCTTTTTAAGTCCGACTGGACTCCCCATCCGTTTGTTCTCTAGCATAGCACCCTATTTGCCTCTTCGTAACACTGACCACTAGCTCTTTTCCTGGTTTGTTTACCTGTTTATTGTCTATTTATCCCATTATACTGTCAGCTCCATGAAGGCATGAAAGTTGCTTGTCTGGTTAACTCCTCCAGTCCTAGTCCCTGATACAGTGCCTGGCACACAGTAGATGCTCAATAAATACTTGCTGAACACATGAGTGAAAACAGTAGTGCTTGATGCCTGTGTGTGTGTTCGGGTGGAGTAGGTTCCAGTCTATAGTGTAGCCATTCATGTCTACTATTTGGTTCCAGTCAAGACCACACGTCTGGCAGACCACTTGATAGGTCCATCAGAAATGTATTAGCAGAGGGGTCTGAGGAGCTTCTTGGGAAAGAACTCACCTCTGGGACCAGCAGACACTCTTGAGACAGTAGCAAGCACTTAAGAGGATGGAAGGGAGAAGCATGTCTTTGTGTGTGTGATGCTGTGTTTCTCTCAGATGGGTCTTGGCTGTGCCCCTCACGGATTCATAATCTGTGAGAGTTTCAAAAGGAAAGATCTGCTTTTACTGAAAGGGCTACAGTGTTTTAGGATGCTATATTAGTCAGAACCCAGCCAGGCAATCAAAACCATACTAGGTGATCAAACAGGAAGAATTTAACTCGGAGAATAATTTACAATGTGTCAGAAGTGCAGTTGGTTGTAGTAGTGGAGGCGAGTCAATCCTGAGGTTACAAAATGCTGGAAGCTGCTACTCTTCTTGGCTAGAAGGGACAGAGTGAGGAGCTGGGCCTGGAGCTGGAGCAACCCAACAGAAGCTTGAACAGTGGCAGATCTGCCTGGCTTGGGTGAGACCACAGACAGAGGATGTTTTTTGGAAGCCTCTGGAGCCATCCAGAAGATGTGATCACTGCCCAAGATGTCTCCTGAAGCAGCAGGAGGAAGAAATAGCCTGGCTTTCCCCATTGTTTCACCTCTAGTCTTTAACAGCTTCTTCTATTATCCAATCCTAACCAGACACAGTTGGCAAGGCAGTCTGGATGCCACCGTGTGACAAGCTGAGCTTCCTGTGTAGGGCAGAGCATGAGAGGGGTTTGAGTAGGGAAAGGATTTGAAAGCAAACTTGCAAATGTCAAGCACATATGAGGGCAGGGCTGGTTAGTGTCCCATAAAAAGATTATAACATAAAAATAAAAGATGGCATAGACTCAACTCGCCACGCAGCCTTACTCTTTGAGTGTTTTGGCATGTCTGCATCCCTGGCAAGTTGGTAATACCCAGGAAAAATGGAAGAAGGGGGAGGATGGAGTATGAGTGGCAGTAACACACAATCTCCTTTGTGCAGTTTACAAAGTGGCAGAAAAAGAAAGAGATGGCCATGATATCTCAATTACGTAGGAGTTAACAACAAGCGACACTTATTAAGTGTTCATCTTGGTTTCATTCAGTTACATCGTTTGTCAAAATAGTTTTATTAAATTCTCATACCAATACCACAAGCTCAAGCTGGGTCCCCACTCCTAGCCTTGCGTCTTACAGGGGCTGTACCTCGGCATATGTTCCTCAGAGTGTATGGAGTCCCTCTTTAGTGGTGGGGCCAGCCATGCCATTCAGCCAGGGAGTCTCAATCCCTACTTCTCTCCTTCAAGTTTTTGTCCTCTCTTCCCTGCACCAGGTTCCCCAGGGAATTCCAGGGCTTGGGCTCACACATGCAGTCATCCTGGTTCCCCCTGGCCTATCTAGCAGATTGTTTCTGTGGCCAGCGCAGCATTTCTTTCACAAGATTGCAAGGAGTTGAACTGCCAGACGATTCTAAAGCGAATATTTTGGTGACTCTACTTGTTTATCTAGACAGAGTCTTGCAAAAAATTTTTTTTCTTAGGGTCACAACTTTGGGACTGTCCTGCTCTTAGTGTCTCCATTTTAGATGAGGAGACTGATACTGTAGATAAAAAATGTCTAATCTAAGATTACACAAAGAGTAAAAATTGAATCTCAGGTTTTTAAAACAGGCTTTTGATTTTAGATCCAGAGCCTATTCTTCTACATGAGGGCCCAGAGAAGGCATGCCCCGAGGCACTAGAAAAAATGAAGGACCTTGCCATGGTAGATGAGTGAGTCAGGTTGGGATGCGCGGAGGTAATTCTAGAGAAGTATGGGACTACGTGCCGTGCAGCCGAGTCTGCACTATAGCAGAGCCAAGGGGACCTCCAGATTCTTCCACAACTCATTGGGCAGTGTGAGTCTCCCAACTTGAAAGAAATAGAAAGCTGGAGGAGTTCAACAGAACTTGCAGTACTTCGAATCCCAGTGTAAAACCTTCCCTTCTTTTTCAATATTCTTTAAGCCTTAAAGAATAGTGAAGGATCCTTAGAGCTCTTTGCCTCCCCCTGGTGTCTCCGTGGTCTCTGAGCAAGGGCTTGAGCAAGAGGTCCTTGATGATGCTTGAAGTCAGGGCTTTGTTTCTTGTGGGCAACTGAAGGAAAGCGGAAAATCCTCCAATTTGTTTAGTGAGGAAACATGACCTTCATGCTCTTCTTTGCTGTGGTGACCTTGGGAGGTGTATAAATATGTGTGGGCACGAACGCAGCTGTTACACTTGGTGCCGCAAGCAGAACCCCTGGCTCGGTGTGTTCACTTTTTAAACTCCTGGCAAATATCACAGATAACCTGTCATGAAGCTGGTTGCTGTGCTTCTGCTGGTGACCATTGGCATATGCAGTTATTCTGGTAAGTAGCTTGGAACGTATATTTCTCTATTTTTCTGATAATAGGAATGCAACCAGTAAGTGTGGGCTCCCAGTGGAATATGGTAGAGGGAGTTATGGAACCACAGAATGGTAAAGTTGGAAGGGGTTTCAGAGGTACCTCACTGATCCCCCCAATCTGAGCTCTAACCCAACAACACTAGTTCATCCCACATAAGAAGTTAGGCAACTCCCACTGAAGGTAAACAAAGGTTAGTTGTTGGACATTCTTCACCGTAGTTTTCCTTGTCTTCTTTAATTTTTAGTCAAAACCTGACTTTGCAACTTCAATCTATTATGCCTTTGAAAGTAGGGGGCATCATTCTCGCTGTCATCTCTGATCAGTCAGGTTTCCAGATTGGTTCTCCTGAGACATAGTTACATTTATCTGTTCACGCACTCAGTGGCCATTTCTTCAATGGCTACCACCTGTAGGGCATTGGATAAGCACCAGAAGATTCAGACATGAATCAGACATAAATAGTGTTCTCAGGGTGCCTGTAGTGCGGCAGGGGAGTGAAGACTTCTGCAGAAGCCAACACAATGGTACTCATCTAGAGCTCTGCACAAGAACTGAGGGGCGAACTGTTATAGGAGCTGACTTCTTGCAAAACAATGACCAGTTCTTTTTGGAGAGAGTCATTTAACCACCTGAAAGATATTTGGTTGCATCTGAGTCACTGCTCATTTAGAGCACAGAAAGATTTGTGGACTTCCCCCAGAAATTGTAAGTGCACACAGAGAAGACACTCACGGAAGTGTTTGATATAAGGAGATGAATTATGAGAAACTAGGTGCTGCCCACACTCACCTCAGTAACTTGGTCTTGTGTTTATATAGAATTTTTGACAAATTTGTAACTTCATCTATTTCAGCTATTTTGTAGTTCTATAGTGTCCAGGGACAAATGTCTGTTGGCAGAGGTGGCTACTGAAAGCTCAGCGGAGGGAAATCGATCCCACCCCTCTGGAGAACTTTGGAGGGAAAACTGGTGGTAGAAGATGAAGGTGAGACAGGTGAACAGGCTCACCTTTCATGATCTGAATGATAAATGAGAAACATTCCAAAGGAAAATGAACTATGGTAGTGTCTTAGCTGGCAGGAGGATATGGATTCTTATATGTATGATCATGCACATGTGTGTTTACGTATCTGCAGTCCCATGTTTATATGTCCTACATATTTCTCCATTCTTTATATTGTATGCTGATTCATTTTCTATGTAAAAGTTACCTTTCTAAAACTGAAGATATAAAATGCAGTTTTGTCATATAAAAGCCTCGATAGCTCTCCGTTGCCCTCAGGAAAAATAAAAACTCCTCAAACTCGTTAGTATGCCATTTGAGGCTTTGAAAACTCTGACCTCCCCTGAATTTTGCAGCTTTACTTCCTTTATCCCTCCTCAGCACACCCTAGGGGAATTCTAAACTCCAACCATTCTGGACAGAAAACTCCCCATACCATGTATGCACTTTTATCTTAATGTCTCAGTGCCTTTATTAATTTTGTTCTCTTTCAAATGCTGTTCCCTTCTTTACCCTGTGATCCTGACATTTACCCCAAGACAGAACTCTAGCTTCTGGAAAGATCCCTGTATCACTCTCCCATGTTAGAATTAGTCATCCTCTCTTCTGTGTTTCCATAGAGCTTTGTCCACACTGTTAGCACAGCCTAGGCCGAACCGTGGCGTACACAGGTCTTTATTGTCCACCAGACTGTGAGTTCCCTGATTGGAGAATTCTTGTCTTACTCTTCTAGGTTGCTACAACAACTGGTACAGAATCAGTGCTCAATTTTTTTTGTGGCATTGTGTTAAACTGGTTGGGAACAGCTCCTGGACTGTACTTGGGTCCATGCCTATCCCCAGGTGGAAATTCCTTAAGGCATCTCTACTTTTGTTTTGAGCATGTGGGCTGTAGAGACAGCCATGTGCAAAGTGCATCCCTGTGTAGTCAGTCATAGTATCTCTTGAGTGCTTACTGTGTGGCAAGGTGCAGTAGGCTGCACTAGGCATGGAGTACATTCGTGAATGAAACCTAAGTTCCTCATTCTAGTGGAGCCTACATTCTAGTGAGAGGATGAGGGCAAACCAATTAATATTCGAGGTAATGGTAAGAAAAAACAAAGATAGAGAGTGACAGTAGTGCCATTTTAGGTACTCTCTGAGAATGCAACATTGGAGGAAAAACCAAGTAATGTGCAGAAGAAAAACATGTAGCTATCTGAAGAAAGAAAATTCTAGAGAGATGGGACAGGAGGTGCAAAGGTGCAAGATTGTTGCAGAGCAAACAGAAGGTTCTTGAGACTGGCAAAACACTTCCAAAATCTCACTTTCTCGAACCTGAGGGGTCAGTCTTCCGCGGGCAATTAAGATCCCGGACAAGCCCCCAAAAACTGTTACCGAGCAACAGAAAAGGTCCGTTATTATCCACCGCCTTATGGAAAGACGTCTCTCAAAGCCAGAGATTTGTGAAAAGGAAAGGAAATGTTTATTAATGCTATACAGAGTTAAAGTAGTAACCTAACATCTCCATTAATATATCAAAGTCCTTCAGGATACCCACAGAAGCCCACAGTGCCTCCTATCTCCCTCTGCCCTAAGTCAGGGTACCGTAATTGCAAGGAAGAGAAGCACACGTCCGGGATCCAGGCTCTTGACACCATCAGCTGTGTCTTCCAGGCAGGATCTCTGGTTAATCTGAAGCCATGTGGCACCTTCTCATGGCCTACTGGCAAGAGTTCTCTCACCCTTCTTTCAGGCAGTCTCTCTTGTTCCCAGGACACACAGCCAAAGGGAGCACCCCAGAGCCATGTGGTCCTCTTCTACCAAAGCTGTGGGGAAGGAGTCCCCACTGTGGCAAAGCCTCGTGGCTCTCCCTCTTCACCAAAGCTGCAGGGGTCTGCACTCTGGTGAAACCACGTGGAATCTCTCCCTCTGGCAAAGCTGCGAGAGGGTCTCCACTTGGGCAAAGCCTAGTGGCAATTCTCTGCTAAAGCCACATGGTGATTTTCCCTCATGGACCTGCGGGTCCTGCTCTCTGGTGAAACTGCATGGATCTCTCTTCATGGAGCCGCGGGTCCTGCTCTCTGGTGAAACTGCATGGATCTCCCCTCATGGAGCCACGGGTCCTGCTCTCTGGTGAAACCGCATGGATCTCCCCCAAATGGCTGCCATGCCTGGGTTTAAATCCCCACGCCAATCCTCCTCTGCAGCCCTATTTCCGACTCCTCCTACAATCGGTTACACCTGCCAGCATTCCTGTACGTTTCCAAGGTTATTGGGATGCCATCATGAGTCTGGGCAGGTGTGTCCCATTTTCTGGAGCCAATCTTCTCCAAGCTCCCACACAGGTGCTTTAACTTAGGGTTCCTCCCCCAGTCACGTCCTTGCAGAAGTCCTTTCCATCCCCCCTGGCTCAGGGCATGGCCACAGCTGTTTAACATATCTATGAAACCAGTTAAAGGTTATAGATATGTTAAATGACCATTCTGGGGGTTATCTGCAAAACCATTGCTATGCAAAACAACTCAATGGCCCTGCTCCATTTGTCTCTTCCCCCAACTCATGCCTGTGGGGTAGGGGGTGAGGACATCTTATATGTCCCTCTAATATTCCCTGGACACCGTGAGTTCTGGGCCCCATTCCAACTCCCTTTTGGGGCCCCCCTCTTGGCTGCACCCTGTTACCTGTTACAAGATGACTGTGGCTAGAATGGAGCTGTTCATGGACAGAGTGGAAGGTAATGAGGTCACAGGCAGGAGTGGATGTTTCTGTTTCACCTGGTTTCCCTTTTGCTCTGCAGCTTCAGCCTTCCTCATCAACAAGGTGCCACTTCCTGTCAAAGATGTCTTACCTTTACCTGTGGACAACATCCTCTCCCTGGATCCTTTAAAGCTGCTTCTGAAAACTCTGGGCATTTCTGTTGAGCACCTTGTGGAAGGGCTAAGGAAGAGTGTGAATGAGCTGACCCCAGAGGCCTCTGAGGCTGTGAAGAAACTGCTGGTAACTACAGCCTGTGAGGAAGTTGGTGAAAGGGCAGGGTTCAGCAACCCTGAACACCTGCGCTGCCCACTACACTCCCCGTCCCTCCTTTCTCACTCGTGAATGTGTGTTTCCCTCTGACTGACTGCTCATGTGAGGTCTGCGTATTCCAGACTCTTAAGGAAAGCACAATGTCTACATTTCTAGTAGGAGTATTTGAATGACAGACCTGTGTTCTAGCTGTGACTCTGCCATTTCCCAGCTCTGGGATTCTGGATGGGACTTAACCCTCTGAGCCTTTGTTTTCCCATCAGCAGAATGGTAGCTAAGTAGGAGGGTGACTATTTTTGGAAGCATGCTAATTACATGTAAGTTGCTCTTATTTGTATTCCTGTCCTTCTGCCTTTCAGGATGCCCTATCACATTTGGTGTGAAGGCAAGATAAAGCGAGAGTGGAAGGAGGATTGTGGTCCCCTCCTCCCTGGCTGAAACTCAATCCATCCTAAAACGTAGTGACTCCTGGAAAGAATGAATAAAGCAATGAATAGATTCAGTTTGTCCTATTGTTATATCTTGGGGCTCTATTCAGAAGGGCCTTAACTAGATAATTTTTCCCTTGGGTCATAAACTCTAGAAAGCCTGTCTTTATAAAGGTAATTCACATTTCCATCAAGACATAATGTTGCCCTACCTCTAAGTTAAAAATATCCATCTTCTGCAACTGATCTTCCTCTGATGGAGTTTCCAGACCCCTTGTGCTTCTATCCCCTACTTCTAAAGAAATTTTAAAACATGAAATGGAAAAGAATTTTCAAAGTATTGTCTGACAATACAGGTCCTCACAAACCTCATTGGTTTGGAGCCTACACCACCAGAAAGCAAGTTTCTATTATGTTTGTAGTTACTGCAGAGTTACTCACTGACCCTTACACCAAATTAGGCTTTTACTGTGTCAGCCTCTGGCAAATAGGTTCTGACCTAGCCAGAATTTTCTTTTCAAAACATAAATTTGGTTATATTTGATTACCTACAAAACAGATTCCGAGCTCCTTAGCATTGAATGCCGGGCCCTTCGTGGACTGGCCTTTGCTTCCATGTCTAGTATCATCAACATCCCTTTCTTCACATGGGCCCCAGCTATACTGAAAAGATAGCTAAACCTCTTTGCTGTTAACACTTTTATGTGTCAATGAAAAAATCAAGTTTTTTCCCCATCCAGATTGTCTGCCATAGTCTGCCTTCAGACCCGATCTAATGCCAGTCTCGGGACCTTTGCCCTCCAGTCCGTTCCCCATCCTTCCCCCACTCTGTTCTGTGTTGAGGAAAGACTTGGACATGAAGCTGACCCCTGCAGGTTGACTTTCTTAGGTTCCCAGGTTAGCTGACTCTCGGCCCCCGTTTTGCCTCCAGGAGTCCCAGGCAGAAGATAGGTGGTAGGAAGAGAGGAAGAAAGCCAGAGTTTGGCCTCCTCTCCTTCTCTGTTTGGCGGAAGTCTCTGGAAGTGCCTGTGCCATGTCTGAGCTGCCAGGTCCTGCTGGACAGGTCTGCATTGCTTCTGGCTTTTGCCAGCTGACTCTGGTCCCTGGCTCTAGTTACACCACCCCTTTTCTCTTTCTTTCCACCTGAGGTGAGTAGTGGCTTCCTCCTGTTATCAGTTGCTAGGTTGCTTCACCATCACCTGTTTGACTTTTTAGGTCTTCTGTCACCTCTTGAGTCAATTCTGTGCACACTAGTCCCCCCATTCACCATTTTGCTTTGTGTACTTTCAGTTACCCACAGTCAAACATGGTCCAAAAATACTAAATGAAAAATTCCAGAAATAAATAATTCACAAGTTTTAAATTGCACACCATTCAGTCTTGTGCTGTCTCACTCTGCCCTGCTCCCTCCTGCCCAGGATATAGATCATCCCTTTGTCCAGTGTGTCCATACTGTATATGTCTCCCACCCATTAGTCACTTAGGGGCCCTCTCAGGTGTCAGATTGACTATCGTGGTATCACAGTGCTTGTGTTCAAGAAATTCTTATTTTACTAAATAATAGACCGAAAGATGTCCACATCACTTTTATTCAGGTATATTGTTATAATGGTTCCATTTTGTTACCAGTGATTGGGCCTAATTTATAAAGGAAACTTTATCATAGGTTTGTATGTGTAGGATAAAACATAGCACATATAGGGTTTGACACTCTCTGTGGTTTCAGGCATCCACTGGGGACCTTAGAACTTATCCCCTCCAGATGCGGGGGAACTACTATATTACCTCCTCTCTGTCCTCAGCATCACAGTAGTTTCTGTTTTCTGGCTACTTCCTGACTAAGATAACGTTAACTGTCATCCCCCCACCCCTGCCTGATGAAGATGATATTGATTCCTGACATCTCCTGACCCCCATGGGTTGTTTTGTTTTTTGTTTTTTGTTTTTTTTGCAACTGAAATTGTTGCACTTTGTGAAACTTCTTTTCCTTCCTCATTTTACCTACATCTCTGAGAAGAGCTGAGGTCACCCAGCCGAAGTAACAAATAACCCCAAATCTCATGGGCTCCAACCCACAGCCTTTGAATTCGTACCCCCACTATGTGGCCATCTCCTCACGTTGTCTTCATTCTGTGACCTGGACCTGAGGAAACACTCTTTGTTGTGGGACTTCCTTATCATCATGGCACGTGGAAAGAGAGAACTTAGTGAGCCAGGGGCTAACTTTTAAATATATATATAGGATTCCATTTTTGCCTCACATTTCCCCTTATAATGAGCATATGCTATTTTAATACTTTTTGAAGTGGAATTTTGAAGAAAACATTTTGTCAGTTAACACATATTCAACAGTAAATTCCCCTCCTCAATGTAAACATGAAAATAACTATCATAGACTGTAAAAGCAGTGAAGTGGGAGACAGGAGCTTTAGGCTTGCCCAGACTTCTGTTCAAGTTCAAGCTTTAGCATTAGTGAGCTGAGTAATCTTGGCAGATTCTTTAAACTTCCAGCTTTTCAGTTGCATTATTTCAAAATGGAGTGATAATATCTAATTCTTGTACTTGGTGTGGTGATTAGATGAGGTAACATTTAGAAGGACCAAGCGTGGACATGTCCCAATAATACCTGTTGCTTTCCCATCTTAGGTAGCTTTTGAAGGGCCGCCATTGAATAACAAGCACTGTCACAATCTGAGCACTGATTTATGCTGTCCCCTCTGGTCGAGTTGTCCTTACTCCTCCTTCTCCCAGTCTCCAAATTCTTTCTCATCCATGAAGATGGCAGCTCAGATATTATTACCACTGAGAAGTCTTCTTGGCTCTCCCAAGGGAGCATTAATGGCTCTTTGTCCTGCTTCCCAAGCTACCTTATCTGCCCCTATTTTCTACCAGAGCATGCTGAGTGTGGTTAGTTGACCACATGCTTTTATTTCCTACATCAAGATTGTGAGCTGCTCAAGCACAAGGTCCATGGGATGTTCCATGTGCATCCTTACTTTCTTGTTGATAGGTAGAAGTTCTAGAATTTTAATTTCTTCACTTAATATAGATTACAACAAATATTTATTGATCAGCTGCTCTCTGCAAAACACTGTTCTAATTTCTCATGATTGTGCCAGGAACGTTGAACATAAGAGGCAAAATCTTGACTCATGGAGCTTACATTCTATCAAGGGTAGGTAGAATAAGGAACAAAATAAAATTTAAAAGAAGTTTTAACACTGTGTTCAAAGATGAGTGCTAGGAGTAAAAAAAAATATAGCTGCTGAAGAGTATAATAAATGGTGAGCCAGAGGGTACCATTTAAAATACAGTGCTCAACAAAGTTCTCTCTGTGAAGGTCACCTCTGAGAATGACTTGAAAAAGTGAGGTGGAAAACCATGTGGCGATCTTGGGAAAGATATTTGAGGCGGGAGGAAGAGTAAACTCAAGGCTCTGAGGAAAGAACATGCCTGGAGTGTTTTAAAGAAAGGCAAGAATTCCAAATGGCTAGGTGGAGGGAGCAAAGGAATAAGCGGTAGAAGAAGAGGTGAGAGGCCAGCAGCTCAGGTAGGATCCTGGCCACCACTGTAAGGAAATTTAGAAATACAGCTTTTGCTCTGAATGAGATGGGATGCAGCAGAATAAATTGATATAATTTGAATTATATGTTAATAAAAGGACTCTTTCTACTCAGCATCTCTGTAACATGCAAGATGTAAATTTCCTAAGACCTGATGTCTTGGTGGAAACTTTGGGATTGGGGACAGAGTAGTGATGCTGTGGATTGTGCCTTCAGGGGAGCACTGTGTTGGAGGCTAGACAAACCTGGTTGGTGTTCCCACTCAGCCTATAACAGCTTGTATATTTTCATGATGTCAATGGTCTTTCCTGAGTCTCAGTACCCTCCCCTTTTATATGAAGAAAATAATCCCTGACCAAATTCTTTTATGGGGTTATAGTGAGATAATAACATGAGGGGATCATGAAAGATAAACACTGTGCAGATGTAAGAGATTCCTGATCTTCAAAAACAGGTGTCCCTGTTGGCTGCAGAGAGGGTCTTATTGGAGGGCAGGAAGAGAAGGTAACAAAGGACAAAGGGTAGGAAGAGGAAACATGTATGTAAAGCAGTTGGAAAACCTTTAAAATCTCTCTAGATTGCTGGATATGTTGGACTGTTACTTCTTAGCAGTGCATTAAATCCAGTACTGATTTGGCACCTGGTTTTATTATTTTTGTTTTTGTTTTACCAACAATGAAGAGTGATTTCAAATTGTACAAAGAAGAGGTGACTGTAATAATGGAGAAATTCCGATAGGGCATATTTCTCAAACATAGGTGATACACTGATTATGGCAGTTATGGTAAATATCTTTCCCAGGCACAAATTAGGCACTCAGAATCTGAAAAGGATTTTTGCATCACAATTGTTGGGGATAAACAGTCTGCATGTCAGGTGCTTAATATAGTAGAGATCTTGAATGATTATGGTTAAGAGGATGTAATATTTGAAATTAGCACAGTCTTGAAACAATCAATAAAATAAAAAGCGAATCTACAAAATGGGAGAAAATATTTGTAAATAATATATCTGATAAGGGGTTAATATCCAAAATACACAAGAAACTCATGCAGCTCAATGGCAAAACAAAGCATCCTGATTTAAAAAATAACCGAAAGACCTCAATAGACATTTTTCCACAGAAGATGTACAAACAGCCAAGAAAATGTGCTGAACATCACTATTTATCAGGAAAATACAAGTCAAAAGCCCAGTGAGATATCATTTCACACATGTTAGAATGGCTGTTACTGGAAGACGAGCAATGATAATAGGTGCTGGTGAGGATGTGGAGAAAGGAAAGAACCCCTGTATACTGTTGGTGGGAATGTAAATTGCTACAGACGTTACGGAAACAGCATGGCGGTTCCTAAAAAAGTTAATAATAGAGCTACCATATGATGCAGCAATCCTACTTTTAGGTGTGTATTAAAAGGAAATAAAAATCACTATTGGAAGACGTATCAGCACTTTCATATTCACTGCAACGTTGTTTACCATAGACAAGACTCGAAAACAACCTAAGTGTCCACTGATGGATGGATGCATGGAGAAAAAATGTGATTATATATATATACACACACACACAGATGGACATGTACATGTATAATGGAATGTAATTCAGCATTAAAAAAGAAGAAAATCCTGTCATATGTGACAATATGGGTGAATCTTAAGGGCATTACCTTAAGTGAAATAAGTCAGACAGAAAAAGACAAATACTGTATGACTGCACTTACATGTGGAATCTAAAAAAAGAAATGGAATCATTGAAACAGAGTAGATTGGTGTTTGGTTGCCTTGGGCATAGCTGTGTGTGGGGGATGGGAATAGGTGAAGGCAGTCAAAGGGTGCAAACTTGCAGTTATAAAATCAATATAAGATATATTTGAGAGATGCAATGTATAGCATGGTGACTATAGTTAACCACATTGTATTGCATACTTGAAAGTTGCTAAGAGAGTAGATCTTAAAAGTTCTCATCCCCCCTGCCAAAAAGCATCTATATGAATAATGGCTGTGATAACTAACCTTATTGTAGTAAAAATTTTGCAATATATACATACACCTAATCATCACTTTTATACCTTAAACTTATACACTATTTTATGTCCATTACAACTCAATAAGGCTGGGGGAATGAAAGAAATTGGCCCAGTCTCTGGAATGTGCAGACTGGGGGTTGTCTGAATTTGTTGTAGAATGTAATATGCATTCTTCAATATTTAGTAGCTGTTGATTCTTTGTTGAGCCATTTATATTATTAAAGGATCTTTGTGTTGCATGGAAACCTATCATGGCTGCATAAAAACAGGAAGACAGTCAAACAAACAAAAGATTTATTGAAAGTGCACTGGAGTTGTTTTCAGAGTAAAGGGCTTGGGAAGGACAGGACTCAGGCCAGCCCTGGAGAGCTCAGTAGCAGAAACAGGTCAATCCTCTGTTCCAGATGAGAGTGCTGCTGTCCTTGTCATCATGCCCTTCCTTTGCATGGCAAATAATTCTGGGAGACTCCCTGATTCAGCAGGGTCGGGTGGTAGAACGGTGTGATTCTCTCTCGCTGGCGAGAACCACAGTGATGGCCACCAGGGACCCACCTCTGTGCAATGAAAGGGGTGATGGAGCCAGTGACAGGGCTGCACTAGACTTTTGTCCCAGACACTCTGCTCTTCTATGGGAATAATAAAGCCTTGTGGCACAGCAATAACCTTGTAATTAGATACATATATTTTAAAAAGGTCAGCCTTTCTAGTCCAGGAGAATGGGCTTAATAATTTTTTAAAGACTTTCCAAAAAGGTGCATGAAACTTTTATCTCTGAAACTTTACACATTCTTTAGGGGTTAAGAGGATGTTCTTTGAAATAAGATTAAAATCCTTTTTTTATCATTTCTTGATCCTGTGACTTTGGACTTGTTACTTTACCTGGGCTTTAGTTTCCTTATTTTGAACCATTCTTTGGTTATTCTTGCTAACAATCCTTATATACTTAATATTTTTGCAGCATTAAAAAGTTTAAACATGCTCAGGAAAAAATTAGTACCATCAGCAAAAATCTTCTTCATGAACTCAGATGTGTGACCCCCCCCCCCAAAGAGGACACATTTATTCTGACTTGTAGCAGCAAAAATTCAAAGTCATGGTGTTCATAGTAAAGCTGGACTTGGTTGCAGTCAGAGCCTGAATCCTAAGAACTTGCTGGGAGGTGCTTAGAGGCCTGGGTCCTGGAGGCCTCGTGATGCAGAACAACTGGAAAAGCAGGATTTGGCTGCCCTGGGATTGTTCTGAAGCCCTGTAGGTGTGTCCTTACAGACATAAGCCAGAAAGAGGGAAACAGTTACCAGCCAAAGAGGGTTTATGATTCAAGAAAAATACAAAGATCTTTTCATCTTTTTTTTTTTTTTGCAGATTTTTATGCCTCTGAGCTTTAGAATGTGAAATCAACTATAATATACATTTGAGGAAACAGGCAAGAACAACACCAAAAATGCGAGATATGTAGGGCAGGAATCAGCAACAGGGAAGAAGGGCAAATGCACAAAGGTTACGCATAGGAATGAAGTGAGTCATCAGTTTCACTTTGAGTTTCCAGATAGGGAGGGAACAAAAAGAAATAGGCCAAGTTACATATATACTACACTCAGAAAGGAGAAGGCAGTCCTTAGGAAAGCCAAATTTTTCCCCTCAAAATTCTAAAGTTCAAAATTCTTTTTCCCATAAGACTTCAGAGAGTGGATATTGAGTGATATCCATGCCCAGCTGCAGTTTTATTCACAGCCACATGTGAATTACCTGTTAAGTGTACTTTCTCCAAGGCATGACCAAGGCACTTTATCACACCTTTGTCATTTCTCTCCACAGTCCTTGAGGTACACTGCGCTAGACCATTGATTGTCAACCTTTTTCATCTGTGGCACCCATAAGCTGATTACTAAAATTCTGTGGCACACCAGAAAATATATTTTTTGATGATCTGACAAAAAAACTAATTTTGATTTATTCACACCAGACGGCTATTGTTGTGTTGGCTGTTATCATTTTTTATTTGACTATCTATGAAAAAAGAGGTCCATGCCCCTGACTAATAGTCAGGTATTTCATGTTTGAAAAATTTTTGATTGGCACACCAGTTGAAAACCGCTGGTCTAAGCTATCAGCTTCTCAATGGCTGGGCTGTGTTACTCATCTTGGTATCACTGGCAGAATATGACACATAGTAGGCATGGATTAAGTAAGCATTAAAGGAATGTATAAGAAAGAGGTGTAGGTGGCAGGAGGAAGATGGGATTATATCTGTCTATCTGTCTATCTATCTATCTATCTATCTATCTATCTATCATCGTCTATCTATCTAAATTTAGGAAATAATCTAGAACTTTGGCCAAATGCTTTATGCTGGAAAAACAGGCATTTCTCTGAATCACTTGCTTTTAGTGTGATGATTTGCTTTTGATTAGATGAGGCAATTATCCTACAAAGGACACTTTTGAAACTACTTATTAAATGTACAGTCACCAGGGTTTAAGGAGGTACACCTAATCAAACCATCCAAAATTTAATCTCTGCTGTATAGGCTTCCTGCCCTGAGGCCAAATTTTTTTCACCTCCCTAGATTGAGCTGTTTTCCTTTGCCCATTAGGGCCCATTGTTTCCCAGACCTACTCAAAGCTTTTTAGGTTCAGGTAAAAACAAAACAATTCTGGTCTTAAGATCTGGAACAGTTAAGTCCCTCACATTTTTAGTATTAGTAAGGAGGATAGAGAGGCTCAAGGAGGACAAATGACCTCCCCATGGTCCTGTAACCAGTTAGTAGCCAAGTTAGAAGTTGAATTTGCTGCTTCTTTATGCCTTTTGCTCTTCCTAACTCCTTCATGTTGCCTCCCTGTTGGGTTGCCTCCTAGTAGGAGGAAACCTCTAGGAAGGCACTCCACGGATTCTGCTGGTGGGTACTAATGGATAGTGGTATGTACCAACAGTCTGAATGAAGGCAAAGGGTTAGGACACCTGCAACAAAAGCTGGGCTGTTCCCTGAGAAGATGTGAATGGGGAGATGCAAAAGGAGTTTAGCTGGCTTGGGGGTGAGAGTCAGGAGTGTTAGGGTTAAGCATGTCTTGATTCCAGGGCCCAAGCCTGATTTCCATCTTCCAGAGCTTATGGAAAAGGAGGGGCTAAGTTCTGGGATAACATGATAGTGGCTTTCTGAGCCTGCACTCATCACACCCAAGTTATGAAATGGAGGAGCAGAGAAGAGGCATATTCCCAGGTCAGGTACGAAATGGGATTTGGGAAAGGCCATGCCTCCTGGAGATGGCAATGAGATAACTCAACTAACCAAAGGTGTAGTGGTTATTTCTATGGGCACCTTGAGGTATGTCTGAAGTCAGACAGCTTAATCACTGTTTTCTACTGGTTTCTCCTATGATATTTTCATTTGTTCTCCACTAGCATTATGGGTTAGTGAGGAAGCACAGAGTCTGGGACCAGGTTGCTTGGGTTCAAATCCTCCCTTCTTCCCTTATAACTTGGCCCATACATAAAGCCTGAGCCTTGGCTTTTTTGCTTATAGAATTTAAGGATAACAATACCTATTTTAAATAGGGATGTTAGCATTAAAGTAGGTAGCACGTATATAGCACTTAGCTTAATGCCTAAAATGGAGTAAGTACTCAGTTAATGCTAGATACTGACATAATTATTTTCCAGCTCTATAGTTCTGTTTTTATATTTCACTATCCATTCTCAGGGCAGAATTGGATAAGAAAACAGCAAATATTTCCAAGCCCTTCAAACATATTGTTTGTACATAAATCTGACTCTGTGGGATTAGGGAGCTTGCTAGCCCTTCCTCCTGGAATTAGGTTCAGCAAATCTGACTCTTCTAGTGAGTGATGATGGTCCGATTACATGGGCCCTTGGATTTCAGTGCATATAACCCCATCATTTCACAGCTTGGGTGTGCGTGAAACTAGTAGAGTTGTGACAGCAGCCAGGTCTCCTCACTCCTGGTGCTTACTTGTTTCACTCATGATAGTGCCTCCTCCCTTAATCCTTATGGCATCATCATCTTTAAGATGATTAAAAATCTATTTAAAATTAATCTTTAAAAACTCCAGCATGGACAAAACAAAGTCATAAAGAATATACTTTTTCCACTTGTAGGTAGGCATGGGTGTCCAGCTTTATTAAATAAAATCAGTCAGACCCTTTTTTCTTTGTCTCGTATACTATTATTAAGTTGTAAATTGTTAGTTAAAATCACCTGCGAGGTCACTTTGATGAGTGTTCTTGTTTAGCATCAAATTTCACAAAATCACTTGAAAAGAAAAAATAAAGAGAAAAAATAATTATAATTTAGACTAAATAGAAATGTTAGAATGAGCATTAGGGTGTCTTATAATGTTTGAACTCTACTTTACTTTTCCAGATTTTCTTATGTCAGAAAGAAATAAGATCTAAGATTCCCATAATAGTTCATAGTTGAAAAGACATTTATACATAATTATCTCTTTAAATATTTAAACAAATCTATTAGGCATCTATCCAAATACATACTCTCTATATACATATATTTTGTTATTTTTTTGTTCAGTAATATATCCCCAGTACCTAGTACGATGCCTGGCATGTAGTATAAATTAATAAATATTGATTAAATGAAAAAATGAATGATTTTATCTCCTTTTACACATAAAAAAACTCTGAAGTTCAAAGAGATTAAACAATCTAAGTCATATGGGTGATAAACTGCAAGGCAAAGTCTAAAATTTAGATCCCTGGTCTAAATTTTAGAATTTAGTGCCATGAATTAGTGCCAGAATCACTGTAGTCTACTGTTCAAGGATTGGGCACAAGGTAGCTGCTGAGAAGGTAAAAGATGACTTAAAAGTGGTCTGTGAGGAGGTTATAGTCCAGTGGAGAAAACAGTCACATTGAGACACAAGTAACTTAAAATGATGGGGAAGAAGCTGTTATGAAGGTTTCTACAAAGCATTATGAAATCCTGGAGCATGAATACCTTAAGTTTTTAAATTGTGGAAGTCTGTGATGTCTGTGGAGAGCTTGTCTTTGAATTGGACTTTAGAAAATGATTAGACTTGTCCGGGGGTGGGGGAGAAAGGAGTTGGGATTTGTGGCATTGCTGGCATAGGGAGAAGCACATGCAAAGATATTGGTGGTTTATACAAATGTGACCCACCCTGAAACAGAAATCAATTGTTGTTAGGGAATCAGGTGCTTGGATGCAGGAGTGAGAGAGACGACTGAAGGAGATACAAGCCTCAAGGAAGAACCTTTAACACCAACTGAATATGTTTGCTCTGATTTTGTAGACAAAGGAAATTCATGAAGGGAGTTTAAGCTTGGCAATGATAGAACCAACTATGTGTTTCTGTTATATAACCCTGGGAGTAGGTTGAGGATGGATGGGAGTGAGTATAGACAGAAACAGTGAAATGAATTAACTACCAATCTAATTAAATGATTGCAGGAAAGATGATGAAGGACTGGACTAGCCAAAAAGTCAGTGGAGTTAAAGAAAAGGAATGGTATGGGGGAAAAAGTTAGCTGTTGAATATTCAGAATTAGGTGAAGCTGGTGATGAGCAGGAAGGATCCCATAAGACCCTGAGGTTTCTGGATTTTGGGTGAGAAGGAATGTGCCTTACTGAGATAAAGAACACAGGAGCAGGGAACAGGTGTGTACTGAGATGTTGGGCTTGCATTTAGAACAGTTGAATTTGAGGTGTTGATGGAAAACCAAGGTGGGGTTTGGAGTAAACAATTAGTCACCTTAGTCTGTAGCTTAGAAAAAGGAGTGCAATAGGTGATTGAAATTTGGAACTCATTAAATTGCAACTAATAGTCCTAATGTGAATGCTGTGATGCGAAAAAGCAGGCAGGTTACATTTGGAGCCTTGAGGAAGATTGCTGTTTAAGGGACAGATGCATGAAGAAAAGTCAAACAAAGAGAATGAGAAAGGATGGCTAGAGGTAAGGAGAGAACCAGGAATGTGTCATGGAAACCCAAGGGGTTGGGGGAAATTCACAAGAATTGAAGGCTTCTCAAAGGTGCCCAGAATCCAGTTTACATAGCTCTAAGATACTCCAGAAGGCAGGCAGAGGGAGCAGGTGGAGGGAGCAAGCCGGTCTATTCACTGACCAAAAAGTAAATATCTAGCATTTATTATGTGCTTGACATAGTACTTAGATATGTACACATAGATATTTTCCAACACACAGATATGTTGGAAAAATAAAGCAGGATTTTTCACTTTTATGAAGTTTCAACATTCCTGTCATTCTCTCTAATCAAATCTATTTAGTCCTTGAAGGTCCAAATTGCATCTCACCTTTGCCAAACCACTCCCCTAAGCATTCTGGCTGCAGTGACAGGTTGTTGGTTTTTTTTTTCCCCTCTAGAAATTACCTATAATATTTGGCTGATATTTATCTTATTTGGCATTTTAATTATTATTGCATTTGCTCATACTGTCTTACTATAAAATCTGCAAATTCTTTGAGGAGGACAGACTTATGGTCTAGATTTTCCCTTCACAGTTCCTGCCCCTACTTTGTATGTATTAAGTGCTCAGGAATACATCTTGATGGTCTCTTCTCATTCTCCATTTCCTGTTATATTTATGGTCATCCCTTGGAGAGAGGGGGGACAGCTAGATTTGTTACCTTGAGCAAGGCCTGCTATTCTTTTAACAAAGTTCTCTCAGGATTCCTCACTCAAGTTGGGGCAGATGGGCTTTAGATCTGACTTCTAAGATAATTTCCCTTAATTAATTCAACAACTACTTACTGAGTACCTGATATAACTTATAAGGTACTGCGCTATAGTAATGAGCTGATAGATCTGATTCCTACTTCCATGTTAAAAGTATTTAATATTTTATATTAAAAATAAATAAATTATTTGAGATGGTGATACATGGGATAGTGACACTACGACAGGTAAAGATGGAGAAGAACAAGGGAATGAAAGAAGACAGTGTTAATAAGAGTTGTTATAGAGTAGTTTTCTGAGGAGGTGACTTTTAGGTGAGCTTCAGGACAAAGAACTAGCCATGAGAAAAGTTTTAGGCAGAAATGAAAGCAATGATGAAAGGCCTGAAATGTCTGTAAGTTCTGGGAACAGAAAGAACATTATTTATTCAGAAATAAATGAAAGAAATAAAATGGTAGAAGATGAGGTGCCATTTCTGAACCCAGAGCTGGCTGCAATTTTTTAGTATTTTAGATAGTCAACTTTCAGGGTTAATAGTAGAAAAAGTGTTATTTTATATCTGGGGAATTCCCCAGGGGAGGAATAAAAAGAACTATGATAGTTCCAACCGCCTGCATTGCTATTGTTGTGATTTACAACAATATGACTTTAACTCAATTCCAATCTGTACTTTGTACATAACAGTTACTACTCTTATTGTTTGCTTGTCAGTCCCCTCCTTGTTTACATTAACAATTATGGGGACATAATTGTTATGTTGCAAAAGCAGCCACAATAGAAAAATAACAATACAAAAATAAACATCTGTAAGATTCAACATTTGTGCATAAGGATTGTATGCAGAATTCTGCCCATTCACATGGTACTACATTTAAGCAGATCAGAGATTACAAAATGACCCCTTGTTACTTCTACACTGCAATGGTTCTTAGTCTGTTATTGGTCATAGACCCCATTTGAGGAGCTAATAAAAGTTAGAAGCATTTTCCTAGAAAAATGCAAATAGTCACATTTATACATAATATGAATAAAAATTTAAAGGCTATGCAACTCCTTCATACCCAGCCATGTGGCTCAGAACATATAATCAAAGGCTTTCAAAATCTATTGTATAGCAGAATCATCAGAACCTCCTGAAGGCTTGTTAAAAAGGATACCCTTAGCTTTGTCCCAGGAAGGCACAAGATGGAATGAAGGAGCCTGCATTTTGTGTAAGTTCTCCAGGGAATTTCGAAGCAGGTGAATAATAGAGCACACTTTTCCTAACTCTGCTCAGGGGTCTGTGAAGGAGATGACTGGAGAGCAGAAGCTCAGAGAGGTGGAGACTGAAAGTACCTAGAAATTCAGAATGAATTGGATCCCAGAGAGGTGAAGTTAGGGAGAGTAATATGGGGAGAATGAAGAGGGCAAAGCAGAAGTAAAAATCACAGCTATGTAGACTGGAGTAAGATGCATGAGCAGTTGGGCCCAGGGGCTTGGAAGCAGTTAGAGAACATTGGCAAGATATGTGATCTGCCATCAAGGAAAATTCCTCATGATCAAAACACTCATGTAGATTGTCTCTGAGGACAGATTAGCAACTGTCTCTAACCCTTTTGGGTTACTCAATTTACAGGCAGGACTCAGAACAACTGTAACTGTTGAACACACCATTACCCACCACCTTCACCAAAGAATTACATGGTCTGCCCTGGATGGATACTTCATTTCTTTAACTCTAAAGATAAGCAAACTGAGACCCGCAGGGAGGGAGCACCTTGCCCAAGATCACCCACTGAAGGAGCACCTGTGCCCAGACCAGAACCTGGCTCTCTGTCTCCTGGTCTGGTGCTCTTCCTCCTCCTTACTGGGTCCTGAGATAGAAATATTTTATAGAACTGCTTGATGGGAATATGCTCACCCCAAAGAGTTCAGGGAAATAAGACTAAGGGCACACTTTTCAATTAAAATAATACATTGGCATGCGCCACGAATTTGATTGTCATTAATTTTAGTGCAATGTGGTCATTACCAACAGTGAACTAGACAAAAGCAAGGCTTGTCTCAGTACTCACTTGTGCCTCAGCATGGACCCAAGGAAGAGTGACACCGCATCCTCAATGATCTCTCTGCCCAAGACATTTAGGAATCTGGGGAAATCTGGCTTTGGAATTTTGCCTGAGTCATCTGGCTCGTTATCTGGCTTCTCATCTGAAAAACACAACAGAATCTCAGAAGTGATTCTCGGCAACAAGAATGGAATGTCTCTCTTCTTTGTAGGGAGCCCCTAGCACCCATAGTACCCCCACTAATTAACTTAGGAGCCTCATGAAGTTGGGTTTATTCAATGTTTAATGCATGCCCAGTGAAAGTCTTTACATGCATTATATCACTTATTGCTGAAAACAATCAAACAGACCAACAGACATTGATTCTCTGGTAGATGTTGTTCCCCTTCCTGGAGAAAACTGAAGCTCATGGAGGCTAAGTCACTTGGCCAGAGTTAAGAAGCCTTAAATGCCAGTGCCAGCATTGAAATGCTGAATGTCCGGTTTCATTTCAATGGCGTGGTCTCTTTCTCCATGTAATCCCTGGGCCCATGGTAATGATAATAATGAAGATGAAATAATCATGAGTAGCATTTGTTGACCACATACCCTGGGATGTGTATATTTTTGCTCACTAAGCTAAGTTGAAAAGATTAGGTGACTTGAAGAAGATCCTCCAATAGCAAGAGAAGATGAAACGATAACTGTAGACCTCTTATTCTTGAGTCTTAATGAAGAGTCTTGGCCCCTTTAGAATGAGGCCAAGGATCCAGCGAGTGAGGTTGGAGGTTGCTGGCATGCAAGTTCTCTTGTGTGGGGGGCCTGCTTTATTTAGAGGTCTAATGATTCAGGAGATCAGAAGGAATGAAAGAGGAGCAATTAGCAGCCACCTGTGGCCTCCCCTCTCAACCCTGGTGCCAGGATGGAGTAGGATCTTTGTCGTTTTATTTCATTATAGCCTCTCAAGTAGTGCTGCTAGATTTGGTAAATAAAAACACAGAAGGCCCAGTTAAAGCTGAATTTCAGATAAGCAATAGTTTTCCGCATAAGAATGACCCATGCAATATTTAGAGCATACTCAAACTAAACAATTATTCATAGTTTATCCAAAACTCAAATTTAACTGAGTACTCTGTATTTTATATGCAATCCCACCACAAGTTTTGACTTAAGAAGTTCTTACTTCTAGACAATGTACCCAGGACTCTGAATGAAAAGGTATAACTAGCTTTTTGTGTGGAGGTAGTCACCTTATGTTAGAAGTCTTACATCTATATTATACTCTGAAATAGAAACTTTTAGTAAAAAGACATGGCATTTAGTACTACAAACATTTATTGCTTGCTAATCTACAACAAAAGATTTGATAGGAGCAGCAGTCTAGGACATATAACCAGAATTAATGTACTAATCACCAAGTTCATCCAGTTGCTGGGTTTTTCTTCGTTCAACAAGCTTTTTCTGTTTTGAGCCTACTATTATGTACATAGCATACGCTAAGAGTTAAGGTAAAAATGGCCGTATATGGAAATGAGCCTCATGGTAAGTGCAGGGTGACCACAGTGACCGGAATAGCTTTGTTTTTTCTTTTTCATGGGAAGGGGGAGCAAAGAGAAGGTATTTGTGATGCTGGGCCTCTTGGTCAGATACTGGGACTGTGCTTCTGTAGTATGCCTTAATCCTTACACAACTCAATGACGGTACTGCAGTTTTACAGGAGAAAACAGGATTATTATGAGAATTAAATGAGATAATGCATGATAACAATAACAATTAATATTTATTGGTGCTTGTTATGGACCAAGCACTTTTGTAATTTTTTTGTCTCTTTTATTTAATTTTTCATGATAAATGTATGAGAAAGCTAACTATTGATATTTTATTTTACATGTGGGGCCCAGAGAAGTTAAATAAAATGCCTGAAGTCACATTTCTGATTAGTTGTGAAGTCAGGCCTAGGAGTCTTATTCCAGAGTATATATTCTTCACCTTTGAACATGATCAGTTATAACTATCCAAAAATAAACACTCTTGGCTCTCTGACTGATAACATAATAGTGTCACTATATTACAGAATATATAAGAAAGAAATCATTTCATACTTTACACATTCACTGAGGATGGAGGATGTAACTGAAGCACATTGAGTAGAAATCCTACATTTTTTGTGTTGGAAGATCTGCCTCTGAACTCCTCGGCCAGTGCCAAAGGCCCCTCCCCACTCTGCCCTGCAGGTTCTGGATCAGTGCCGTCAGCCTGCTTCCTCTGATCAGGGTTAACTACTGCACACTGCCCGAGCTGCGACTGGAAGCACTTACCGGCATGGCAAGTCAGGATTAAGGCAAGCAGTCCCAGGACAATTGTCAGCCGAAGCACTGAGACAGCCATGTTTGTAGCACTGGGTATTGGTAGAGAGAAAGTGTCCCAATGCACCTGTTGCCTTGCTCCATTTATAGGGCATTTGCAGGTGACATCATCTGCTATGGAATTTATGTTGTTGCACAAGATTTCTACATCACTTGCTCTTGGATCTGATGAGTTCTGCCCTATCTTTCAAACCTACAGTTTTTCATATAGGGAAAGAGAAGACTTCTTGGTTTTTCTAATGTGTATGTGTAAAATGGCACTGCAGTAACTCTTTTGGAGCTAGTTCCCATGCCAGCATTGACAATTAGATGGGTATCAGGCAGAACTATTTTGCAGTGCCAACAAGCAAGTAGTAAATAAGATTGGCAGGTGTGCCTACTCCCTCCCATCCGCATGCTCTGAGCTAATTACTTGTCCTCACATGAGCATTTCCATTCACACCCTCATGCCACCCCCATGCCTTTGTTCATGCTCTTTATTTTTCTTGCGGTATCTTCCCCTTCATCTCCCCTTGGAGTATTCCTGCTATTCCTCAGGCTCAGGTTGAAATGCTCCCTTCTCTGTGAACCTTTATAATGACTCTTCCACCCTACTCCACAGAGTTACTTGCTCCAGCACCTGTTACAAAAATGCTTGGACTAATGTTTGAGAACTCAGTACTTTAATAGCTCTCTTTTAGCCTCTGGATCTCTCTCTGTTTTTAATTTTGTTTATTTGTTTGTTTATTTATTTTTAGGCAGAGGGGAAGGGAGGGAGAAAGAGAGGGAGAGAAACAACAATGTGTGGTTGCCTCTTGCATGCCCCCTTCTGAGGACCTGGCCCACAACCCAGGCATGTGCCCTGACTGGGAATTGAACTAGTGACCCTTTGGTTCACAGGCCAATGCTCAATTCACTGAGCCACACCAGTCACGGCTAGCCTCTTGATCTCTTAAGTTCAGAATGTTTTATTCACTCCACAACCCTCAAGGAGCCTAATGTTGTTCTGGGCACTGGCCTCAGCTTTGACTTCCTTGGGAAGCTTCTTCTGTTTTTTCCAAAAAGAACTGGGTGTTTCTCTCCTGTGTCTAATAGGTGCCTGATTATATGTCTCCACCAATAAGCTGGAGGCTCCTTGAGGGCAAGGTTATCTTTTCCAGAGTTGAATGCACATTACTTGAGGCATATAGCAAACATTAAAAGTAATAATAAAATTATTTCACACAATGAAAAGAAATATCTGATTTAAGATGCTCCTATGTATTTCAGATGTAGAATATCCTTCCTTTTGGATATAAATGCTCAAGGGGATAAAATTTGTTTCAAGTCTAGATGATACTGACTATCCTGAGGAATGCTATAAGTTCAGTTCTTTGAGATGGGTACTTGGGGCTTCCTAAGCTTACAGTTTGACCAAAGCTTATATGTTGTGACTGCCAGAGGGACCTTTTAATTAACAGTGAATTAACTGAGGTCTGGAAAAATGAAGCTTGCCTAGTGTCACAGAGCCAATGTGAGGATGTGGCCCTCTTTCTCCCGGTTTCATACTCTTTACAAGGCACCAAATTGCACTCGAAAGCCATCAAGCAGCTCTGCTTGGATCCTTCCACTTTTCTCCATTTTATCTTCTCAAAAAGGCACTGATCCTGTCTTTCCTAAAGAGTTGTGACCTAGAGGTAGTGGTCCATGGTAGGAAGTTTGCAGGGAGTTAGAACGATGCCATCAAAATCACTGCTTAGACCTGAGCACTAGGCATGTCCAAGGGGCTAGTGGAGAAATAACATTCATGGGTTCTCTATTAGCCATGGACCTTGGCCTGTGGCTTTACTCACTTGGGAAAGGGTAGCAAGACCTCTTACTTCGCACAAGCTTTGAGCCCTCAGGGTTTAACCAGCCTAGAGGGGGCATATTTCCTAATTCACTATAAGAACACTGTATAGGCAGGCAAAAGCTCTGGATACTGCAACCTAAGAGAGAGGCCTGGTGGCTTCTCAAAGACATCAACTAAAAGGGACATGAAACGGGTGCATTAGGTGGTCTGGCATCAAGGAAATAACACCAGCCCGAGGGTAGGGGTAACTGGCTTCTATTCCTGTCAGTATCGCATGACTCCCTGTGTGACCTGGTTAAACACTGGCTGGGCTGGGTACTCAGTTTTCTCTACTGTATTTTCTTCTTGCTCTTTGGTTTATTACTTTTAGCTTTCTGTTTTGGCTATAATATCTCTCCTTTAGTGAAAACTTCTGTAACCCACTAATCCAACTCAGATCCCTGTACTATAATCTTTTATACACTCTGTATTCTTCCTTAACTGGCATTTAAATGTTATTTTTTGTTTGATTATTTAATGTCTCTCTTTCCAAGAAATATCAGATTCCGGGATGGAGGGATTCTGATCTATGTCATTCATGGAGAGAGCTCTTATTTTTAGGACAGCGCATTATACTCGCAAAATAATTTCGAGAAGAGAAGCCTGAACTCAGGTAATACGATAGTTCCCACAGTTATTATCTGTGTGACTCTGGCAAGTGGCTGATACCACTCTAAGTCTCAGTCTCCTCATCCGTATAATTGGGATATAGTATAATTCCATGCTTACTTATCTGCACTATTAATAGAAGTTAAGAAGCTGTGACTTACCCTCCATTGGCATAAGCAAATGAATTTGACCTAAAGTAGAGGAAAAAGTAGATTAAGAAAAATGGTCTTACCCAAGCTGGGGAGAGGAAGATGAGGACCTTCTCCCAGAATGCCATTCTAATTTAGTAAGAAGACACGAGAATAAAAGGCAAATGGAATGCTTTGATTCTTGTGGACATCTCCATGCATCACTGAAAGTCTGATCAGAGTTCTTTCCTAGGGTAGGAAGGAACTTCAATCTGGGTGGAAACTGCATAGACACATTCTGATGTGTGTGTCATGGTTAAAGACTTGGGTGCCGGGATCAGATAGAACTAGCATTTTGTTTCAGTTTTGCCACATACAAGTTGTGTGACCCTGTGACCCTAGAAATATTTTCTAATTTCTTTGTGCCTTGGATCTAATGTCTACAAAATAGGAATATGTCTTTCAGAAGTGTCATGAAGATTGGCTCACAGAATACATGCAAACAGCACAGTACCTTGTACATACTAAGTAAAAAATAAATGGTGGGCTTATTCTGTTCTGTTCTGTCCTATCTGATCCTATCTGTCTACCTTGGGTTGCCCCAGAGGAGGGAGTGACAGCCATGCAAGCAGGACTAGGACTCATAATAATAATAACAATAATAGGCTAATGTTGTTAACTCTGGCCAGGTACCAGACTAGATGCAACATAACAATAAAGCTGTTGAGAGGCGGCCATAATTACCCTAATTTTATATAAAACAATTTATGCTTGGAGAGGTTAAGTAATTTTTCCTGGGTTACAAGTCCTGTATGAGTTAGAGCAGGGAATTGAACTTGAAGGCATGTGACTTTAAAGTGTGTGCTCTTAACTATTACATTATGTTGTGTGGACACATGCTGAGTACAGCTCCTGGCAAAAAGCCTGAGTCACACAAAGAACCCTGCGGTCAGGCCAGTTTGTCCACAGATTAGTCTGTTTCTCCTCTGTCTTTCCCATTAGTCTCTAGATTTCCCATTGTCCTCTTAATGTCTGACCCACACCATGGCCTCTGTTCTAGCTCAATTTGTTGTATCAAATGTGCAGGGTACAGAGGCCTTCTTAAGCCTTGGCAGAAAGTGAACTGGAGATAAGGCTGCAGAATAAATACAAGATGTTGGATTAAATTTGAATTTCAGATATACAGTGAATAATTATTTTTGTAAAAGTATGTCCCAAATATTTTATAGGACATACTCATATTAAAAAATGTTTGTTGTTTAGCTGAAATTGAAATTTAACTGGGTAGCCTGTACTTTTACTTGCTGAATTAGGAGTGTTTTCTTACATTAAACCTCAGATAAGGAGTGAAGGACAAGATTTAGGAGATCATTTTCATCTTTTTTAAAAAAATATTTTATTGATTATGCTATTACAGTTGTCTCATTTTCCCCCCTTTATTCCCCTCCATCCTGCACACCCCCTCCTACCTGCATCCCCCCCTTTAGTTCATGTCCATGGGTAGTACATGTAAGTTCTTTGACTTCTATATTTTATCTTTCTAAAACATAGGTATATTTGCCTTCCCTGTCATTTCCCCTCTCTCATAATGTCCATGGCTTCTTACTGCATGTAGACAAAGCTATTCATATTTTATTCTCAGTCAATAGTTCCAGCTGTATCGTAGTCATAGTATAGAACATCTTAGAGCACAGTGTCTGCAGTTAGATTGCTGGATGGCACCTCTGACTTTATCAGGCTGATATTTCCCTGGCAGGTGCTAGAATGTTGACACCGGTTGTTTCTCTCCAGTCTATGATGAAGGGTCAGTATCTGCTATTTATTCTATTAACCCATTAGTTTTGCTTGGACTATCCAACTCTGACCAATCCACCCTTCAAATATCACATCCTTCAGAAAAACATTGTGACCACATCCCTGACCCAACCCATGGCAAAATGAATCACTTCTGCTCCATGCTCTCTCTGCAATATCTCTATTATAATATGTATTACCGTGAGTCAT
Source organism: Anoura caudifer (assembly GCA_004027475.1). Classification (NCBI taxonomy): domain Eukaryota; kingdom Metazoa; phylum Chordata; class Mammalia; order Chiroptera; family Phyllostomidae; genus Anoura; species Anoura caudifer. The sequence continues at coordinate 6,276 of PVKU01010661.1, read as the reverse complement.
AAATTATTTTTTTATATTCACCACCTTCATTAACCTATAGGCTCCTGAATCACGAGCCATTCCTTATTTATCCTCGGATACCATTTGCCCACAACTATGACTGGCAAGTAGACAGTGCTGAGTAAATGCAGTGGGTATCTCGTGGGTGCTCATTAAACATGTGAGTGGACAGTTGGAGCCAGTGGCTGGAGGTGATTCCAGGACCCCAGTGGAGTGAGAGGCAAAGCTAAAGCCAATAGATCTTTTTTAGATATTCCCTTCTCTAACAATGCCCAGCCTTTTTTATTCTAGCTGTCCTGGCAGGTGTGAAGTGTGATCTAATTTTGGTTTTGATTTATATTTCCCCCATAGCTAGTAATACTGCACATCATTCATTCATTGTACTTATTGGCCCACTAATTTTATGAAACCAACACTTCCCTTCTACCAAAGTCAGAAGAGGAAGCTACAAGAAAATAAAATTACAGATCAATATTCTTCAGAAACATAAACATAAAAACCCCAAAGAAAGCACGAGCAGATAATGTAAGTAAGGCTTATACCTGGAATGCAAAACTAGTTTAATAGTTGAAAAAAATCTATCAATGCAATTTACTATACTGATAAATGAAAAAGACAAATTATATAGTCATCTCAATAGATACAGAAAATGATTTAACAAAATTCAATATTTATTATATGCATTTACCTCTCAGTAAACTAGAGATAAAAGGGAATTTCCTCCTTTTTATGTCTAGGGAATGAAGAATATTTATAACACATCCATTGCTGATATCATGCTTAATGCTGAAAGATGAATGCATTCAGGCACAACACACCAATACTCTCACTACTCATTTTCAATACTGCACTGGAGGTCCTTACTGGTGCAATATGTCAGGACAAAGAATTAAAAGGCATTCTGTTTGCAAAGGAAGAAACAAAACTGCTTCTATTTATAGAAGACATGACTGTCTGTGTAGAAAATCCCTGTCTACAAAAATGCCACTAGAACTGGGAAGTACATTTAACAAGGATGCAGGCAGAGCACAAGGTTAACATACAAAAACTAATCTCATGTCTTTGTACTTGCAAAGAACAAATGGAAATTGAAATTAAAATATATCATTTCCAATAGCATCAAAAAAACATAGTAAGTTAGGTATAAATCTAACAAAATATGTGCACGTTATATATGCTGATAAATATACAATTTTGTTGAAAGAAATAAAAAATTAAGAGATTTATTATGTTCACAGATTGGGATACTAAATATTGCCAAGATGTCAATGCTTCTCTAAGTGATTTTATGTAGAAACTGACAAAGTGATTTTAAAATTTATGTAAGAGGTGAAAAACTAGAGTAACCAAAACAATTTTTGAAAAAAACCAAGTGTGAAGAATCATTCTAACTGAGTTCAAGGCTTCTATAAAGCTCAGCAATTAGAGAAGTATTATATTGGACAAAAACAGGCACATTGTCAGAACAAAGTCCAGAAATAGACTCACACTTATATGGTCAACAGATTTTCAGTAAAGGTGAAGAGGTCATCCAATAGAGAAAATACGGTTTTTTCAATATATGATGCTAAAATAATTGGACATCCATACACAAAAAACTCCTCTATCATCTCCATTTATACCTTGTACAATTTATAAAAATTAATTATGAATGAGTCACAGACCTATACATGAAAACTTAAACTCTAAAATTTCTAGAAACAAATCTAACGGAAAATCTTTGCGTCCCCAGGTTAGACAGAGATTTCTTAGATATGTCACCAAAACATGACCAACACACACAAAAGGACACTATTAAGAAAAAACAAAGGCAAGCCACAGACTAAGACAAAACTTGCACATCTACTTAAGGATTTACTTATATAGCCAGATATATAAATTATTCTCAAAACTAATAGGAAAATAACCAGGTTTTTAGAAAGAGCAAAATATTTAGACAGATACATCATCAAAGTAGAGATGAGGATAACAAATAAACAAATGAAAAGATATGCTGCACCATATGTCACTAGAGAAATGCAAATTAAAACCACAACAAGGTATCACTACCCACTTATCAGAATGGCTACAAATAAAAAACAAAAACCTGAGAAAGGTAAGTGATAGAGTGTGCAGAGAAACTGGAGCTCCCATATGTTGCTGGTGGAAATGTAAAATAGGGAAAAGTCTGGCACTTTCTTATAAAGTTAAAAATATGAGGTATGTCCAGAAAAAGTCCAGCCATTGTCAATATAACAAGAATGGTTTATGCCACTTTGATGTAACCTGGCAGCCAAGGAGAGTGGACTGGAATGCACATGTGTAAAAAATGAGGACTTCACCGTACTAGTCAGTGGGGACAGTAGACACTATTGAATGAGCACGTATACTGTGTGGCCATTGCATTAAAAATGACTGAACATGTAGAGCAGTCAATCTATGTCAAATTTTAAGCATTAAGCTAGAACATTCCTCTGCAGAAACTATTTGGATGATTCAGAAAGCCACAGCTATGGGCAACTGATGATTAAGCTTTATCATGGCAATGTGCCCACTCCTGCATCATGTGTTTATAACTTGTACCTTCTATAATAAATGCCTGCATTTTTCATAGTGCATGGCTGGACACTTTCTGGACAGACCTTGACTTAACCACATGACCCAGCAATCCCACCCCTAGGTATATACTCAAGTGAAATAAATACTTGCGTTCACACAAAAATATATACAGATATTTATAGCAGCGATCTTTCAATGGATGTGCAAAACATATATAAAACACACAATACCTGACTGTTTAGTCAGGGGCACTGATCTCTTTTCCCTTAAACTATCAAATTTTAAAAAATGAAAACAGCCAAAATTATACATTTTTTTCATAACAGCAAAAAATATATTTTTGGCATGCTACAGAATTTTAGTAATTAGTTTGCGTGTGTCATGAGATGAAAAAGGTTGAAAATCACTGGTTTACAGAGCTTTATTGGCAATAGCCTCAAAATGGAAATAACCCAATGTCCCTCCCTGGTGAATGGCTAGACACTCTGTGGTACAGCCACTTACAGGAATACTACTTTGTACTATAAGAAAGAATTACTCTTACACCCAACAGCGTGGGTGAATTTCAAGTGCATTATTTTAAGTGAAAGGAGCCAAACTCAAAATGTGGTATATTGTACAATTTTAATTTCACTTATATGATATTCTGAAAAATGCAAGATTTGGTGACAGGAAATAGATCTGTGGTTGACAAGCATTGAGCAGGGAGGGAAGGGCTTATTGTATGTAGTCATGAGGGAATTTTTCAGGATGATGGACATTTTATGTCATGAGTGTGGTCAGAGTTACAAAATGTTCTATTTGGTAAAACTCACAGAACTTTATATTTTATGTAGAGTAGGCATATTTAAATTGTGAGTAAATTATACCTTAATGTTTTACTGTATGTAAATTATGCCCTAATAAAGGAGAATACAAGTCATTGTAATAAGTGCCTTGTAGATGGTGCTGGTGGTTGGACTGGTTAGAATATGTAGTGACTAGTGGCTTACATTTGCATCCCAGCTCTGCCACTAACTTGTTGGATGACTTTTGGCACTTCTTTCTCCCCTTCCTGGGCCCAAGTTTCTCCATTTTTGCAATGTGAACCTTGAATGGGAGAATGACTAGAGTGCCTTGTAGCCTTGGCATTCTCTGATGACTAAAAAGATTTCTCTGGTTGTTTTTTTTTTATTTTCTTGATTTGAGATCAGGCACCTTTATTTTATTTATTTTTAATTTTTATTAAATTTATTTGGGTCATGTTGGTTAATATAAAATTATATAAATTTCAAGTGTACAATTCTATAATATATTATCCATATATTGTATTGTGGGTTCACCACCCAAAGTCAAGTCTCCTTCTGTCCCCATTTATCCCCTCTTTACTCTCTTCTACCTGCTCCTACCTGCCCCCCTTCTCTCTGGTAATCACCATACTGTTTGTTGTCTGTGTCTATGAGTTTTGTGCTTTCTTTTTGCTTTATCCCTTCACGCTTTTCACCAAATTCTCAGCTATCAGTCTGTCCTCTGTATCTATGAGTCTGTTTCTATGAGTTTGTTAGTTTATTTTGTTGATTATATTCCACATGTAAGTAGGATCATATAGTATTTGTTTCTCTTTGACTGGCTTATCTCACTTAGCATAACACTCTCCAGGTCCATCCAGGCTGTTGCAAAAGGTAATATGTCTTTCTTTTTTACAGCCCAGTAGTGTTCCCTTGTGTAAATATACCATAGCTCTTTTTTTAATTTAAGAGAAAATTTATTTAGAAAGTCACAGGGGCAGAAAAAGTGAGCCATAGTTGAAATGGGCTCAGGAAACAAGTTATAGCAGAGAGAGAGAGAGAGAGAAGAGAAGAGAAGAGAAGAGAAGAGAAGAGAAGAGAAGAGAAGAGAAGAGAAGAGAAGAGAAGAGAAGAGAAGAGAAGAGAAGAGAAGAGAAGAGAAGAGATGGAGAGGTTCAGGTGTGCTTCCAGGAGTGGGAGGGGAAAGGGGAGAGAGGGAAAGAGAGAGAGAGATCCAAAGAGTAATGCTGGGTCCTCAATCCTGAGGGCTTTTATCTGAAGTCTCACAGGAGGATCTCCATAAAATACTCATCAGCTTTCTAGGTGTGTCTCCTCAGGACCATGGTCTCCACTGATTGGTCAGCTCCAGGGCAGAGGGTCATTAGTTATCGCAGCAAGTCCTGATGTTGGCCATGGCATCACTGTGCCTGGTTTTGCTGCTTTTCTGGGCCTGGAGCTGAATGCAGCTGAGGAGTAGATGTCATCTCCAGGGATTAGTGCTTAAGGGAATGATCCTGCAAGGGCTTGTAGTCTTGCCTGTTGCTAGGCACCTGGGGCTCTTAGCCCTGGTGACCCTCTGCACCTAGTCCTCATTTGTTCCTACTCTGCTCATGCCTGTCTAACTGCTTACTATACCCCAATCTGGGATTTGGGTTTTGTTTTTTTTTTTTTTTTCATTACCATTTATCCCCTTTATACCCTCTTCCAGCCCCCTCCTCCGCCCCCACAGTCACCACACTGTTGTCCATGTCCATGAGTCCTTTTCCTTTTTTGCTTGATCCCTCAACCCCCCCAAACCCACCCCCACTGCCTGCTCCAGAGCTGTCAGTCTGCTCTCTATGAGCCTGTCTCCATTTAGCTTGTTAAATTCAGTTTGTTTATCAGGTTCCACGTATGAGTGAAAAAGTATGGTATTTCTAATTCTCCAACTGGTTTATTTCAGTTAGCATAATGACTTCCAGGTCCATCCATGCTGCTGCAGGAACTTCCTTCTTTTTTATAGCCAAGTAGTATTCCGTTGTATAATGTACCACAGCTTTTTTCCCCCCACTCATCTACTGATGAACACTTGGGCTGCTTCTAAGTCTTGGTGATTGTAAATAACACTACAGTGAAGACAGGGGTGCATATTTCATTAGCGTTTTAGGTTTCTTTGGATATATTTCCAGAAGTGGAATCACTGGGTCATAAAGCAGTTCCATTTTTAAATTTTTGAGGAAACTCCATACTATTTCCCATAGTGGCTGCATCAGTCTGCATCCCCACCAAGAGTATGTAAGGGTTCCCTTTTCTCCTTATTCATTTTAAAAAATATGTTTTATTGATTATGCTATTACAGTTGTCCCATTTCCCCCACTTCATTCCCCTCCACCCTGCATACCCCCTCCCACCCACATTCCCGCCTTTAGTTCATGTCCATGTGTCATAAGTTCTTTAGCTTCTACATTTCCTATACTATTCTTGCCCTCTCCTTGTCTATTTTCTACCCACCATCTATGCTACTTATTCTCCATACCTTTTTCCCCTCTCTCCTCCTCCCACTCCCCTGTTGATAACCCTCCATGTGATCTCCATTTCTGTGGTTTTGTCCCCATTCTAGCTGTTTGCTTAGTTTGCTTTTGTTTTAGGTGTGGTTGTTAATACCTGTGAGTTTGCTGTCATTTTACTGTTCATATTTTTATCTTCTTTTTCTTAGATAAGTCCTTTCAACATTTCATATAATAAGGGCTTGGTGATGATGAACTTCTTTAACTTGACCTTATCTGAGAAGCACTTTATCTGCCCTTCCATTCTAAATGAAAGCTTTGCTGGATAGAGCAATCTTGGATGTAGGTCCTTGCCTTTCATGACTTGGAATACTTCTTTCCAGCCCCTTCTTGCCTGGAAGGTCTCTTTTGAGAAATCCGCTGACAGTCTCATGGGAACTCCTTTGTAGGTGACTGTGCCCTTATCCCTTGCTGCTTCTAGAATT